>CAUYQU010105043.1:0-29286 GCA_963574635.1 Cheracebus regulus
CCGCCACCACGCCTGGCTAATTTTTTGTATTTGTGGTTGAGACAGGCTTTCACTATGTTGGCCAGGCGGGTCTCAGACTCCTGATCGCAGATGATCCACCCACCTTGGCTTCCCAAAGTGCTGGGATTACAGGTGTGAGCCGCTGTGCTCGGCCTGTCTTTCCATTCTCTTTATAGCTTCTTTGGTTCTTTTGTGGAACAAAACTTTGTTTTGTTTTGTTTTTTTCCTAGATGGAGTCAGCCTCTTCCGAGGCTGAAGTGCCATGGCATGATCTCAGCTCCCTGCAACCTCCACCTCCCGGGTTCAAGCGATTCTCTGACTTCAGCCTCCCGAGCAGCTGGGACTAACAGGTGCGCGCCACTGTGCCTGGCTAATATTTGTGTTTTTAGTAGAGACGAGGTTACACCATGTTGGCCAGGCTGGTCTTGAACCATGATCCTGACCTCACGATGTGCCTGCCACAGCCTCCCAAAGTGCTGGGATTACAGGTGTGAGCCACCTTGCCTGGCTGCTATTTCTTATTTTTATAGAAAGGTACTTGGACGTCCTTTTAGGTATACGTACACTATTTCTAGCATTCTGTAAATCGGACACATTGCAAATGTTGAATAGAGTCTGGGGTATTGTGACTCAGCTCACTGCAACCTCTGCATTCCTGGGCAGAGGGAACCCTGGTAAATTGTTTTTGTTTTTGTTTTTGTTTTTTTTGAGATGGAGTCTCTCTCTGTCGCCCAGGCTGGAATGCAGTGGCGAAATCTCGGCTCACTGCAACCTCCACCCACTGGGTTCAAGTGATTCTCCTGCCTCAGCCTCCCGAGTAGCTGGGATGACAGGTGCCTACCACAGCACCTGGATAATTTTTGTATTTTTAGTAGAGACGGGGTTTCACTATCTTGGCCAGGTTGCTCTTGAACTCCTGACTTTGTGATCCACCCGCCTCAGCCACCGAAGTGCTGGGATTATAGGTGTGAGCGACCGCGCCCAGCCCCCTGGTAACTTTTAACGATGAAGGGATCAGAGATTCAGAGGTTTGATATTTATGGCTTCAGGATAAAACAGTAAGTCTTAGGCAATGACCCCCAGTCAGGCACTTGTACAGGACAGGGGAACACATGTAAGCATCCATATAAGACCCGGCGTGTTTCGGTCGTTATTTCCATGGGAACAGCTCTCGAGGGAGATCTGCCATCTTCTCCTGGTACAGTTTATCGAAGGCTTCTGCTTGGGCCACTGTGAGGTGGTTTTTCCAGTCCCCAGGTATGCCTGCAGACATGAAATAGAGACTCAGGTCAGATGGAGGGATGGGTCTTTGTTTTTTTGTTTTTTTTTTCAGATGGAATCTTGCTCTGTCACCCAGGCTGGAGTGCAGTGGCATGATCTTGACTCACTGCAACTTTGACCTCCCGGGTTCAAGCGATTCTCCTGCCTCAGCCTCCTGGTAGCTGGGATTATAGGCGCCCGCCACCATGACTGGCTAATTTTTGTATTTTTAGTACAGACAGGTTTCACCATGTTGGCCAGGCTGGTCTCAAACTCCTAACCTGGCGGTCTGCCCACCTTGGCCTCCCAAAGTGCTGGGATTACAGGCGTGAGCCACTGCGCCCGGAGGATGGGTTGTAGGACACCAACAGGTCTCCTCCTGTTCCTACCATGCACCTGCTGTGGACACTATAGCTAACATAGTGGAGTGGCCAATGGCTTATGGTAAGCCTTTATCCTGCCTGGATAACAGAATCATTCACCTACCTGGAAGCAGTTTCCTTCCTTCTCCTCCCTCCCATCCATTCAGTGTACAACTGACCAGTAATAAAGCCAGGATACCATCTGATATGTCCAGAATTGAGTCACATCCCTGTCTACCACATTGACCCAAGCCAACATCATTTTTCACCTGGATTACTGCAGCACACATATAACTGGTCTCTGCTTTTTTTTTTTTTTTTTCCTGGAGACAGAGTCTTGTCCTATATACCCCAGGCTGGAGTGCAGTGGCACAATCTTGGCTCATGCAACCTCCGCCTCCCGGGTTCAAGTGGTTCTCCGGCCTCAGCCTCCTGAGTAGCTGGGATTACAGGCACCCGCCACCATGTCCTGCTAATTTTTGTAGTTTTAGTAGAGACGGGGTTTCACCATGTTGGCCAGGCTGGTTTTCAACTCCTGACCTCAGGTGGTCGCCTGCCTCAGTCTCCCAAAGTGCTGGGATTACCAGCATGAGCCCCCGCACCCAGCCAAATCATATACTCTTCTATGACCATGAATGATATCACAGAATGGCTACCATGGAACTGGTGCCCTGAGAACATCCCGCGTCCTTTCGTGTTCTCTCTGCGTGTGCACGTCTGTGCCCAAGCGTCCTCTCCTCAGAAGGACACTAACTCCACTCTATAAACCTCTTAAGGGTCCATCTTATGAACCTCACTTTGACTTAAAGATCTTATGTTCAAGTAGGATTACATTCTGAGGTGCTGGAGGATGGGACTTCAACATATCAATTTGGGGGAACATCACTCCACCCATATCACTCTGCCTCTGACCCCCCTCCATGTCCTCCTCACATGCAAAACACGCACCTCATGCCAGCAGCTCCAAAGTCTTTGCCCATTCCAGCACCCACTCTGTGGCCAAAATCTCACAGACACACCGCTCACAGGCACGGGACACTGGACGTGTGACTCCCCTGAGGCAGAATTCCCCTCTAGCTGCTGACTTGTGAAACTAGACCTGGTCTCTGCTTTCAAAATTCTACGGTGGGACAGGCAAAGGATAGATATTCCCATTCCGAAAGAGAGAAATCAGAAAGAAGGAGGAGGTCATGGGTCCCATGCAATCCAGAACCTAGCAGGGCAAATTCCATCTGGTTTTAAGGCTCCAGAGCAATCTTCTGAGTCTCAAAGCTCTGGTCTCCTGGCCTCCCAGGGCAGCGGGGGCCCTGCTCCACTTGAAGTCTTTTGTCTTCAGATAGAGTCTCACTCTGTCGCCCAGGCTGGAGTGCAGTGGCGTGATCTCAGCTTGCTGCAACCTTTGCCTCCAGGGGTCAAGTGATTCTCCTGCCTCAGCCTCCCAAGTAGCTGGGACTAACAGGTGTGCACCACCGCGCCCGACTAGAGACGCGGTTTCACCATGTAGAGACGGGGTTTCACCATGTTGGGTCTCGATCTCTTGACCTCATGTTCCGCCAGTCTCGGCCACCCAAAGTGCTGGGATTACAGGTGTGAGCCACCGCGCCCAGACTCCTTTATATATTTCTTTGTCCGGGACACATCTCTACACTAACTCGCCAGTGGGGCAGCCCCACTGTGGCCACCCCCAACCCCATCTTTGTCCTTATTTCTCAGGTGAATCTGGCAAGAGCAGCAAGTGAGCCTGGTCACTGTCTGGGGAATGCATAATGCCCACGCCACACTCTGAGGAGACAGAATCTGAACGGCCTCAGGTAAGTCAGATAACCCTCCCAGGTGAGATCAACTCTCCCCACGTGCCTGCAGCCCCCATCAGGACCATGAGAAGAAGCTCCTCGATGAGGCCAGGGGAGAAGTGTTCCGGGTGATGAGCAATTAAAGCTGATACCTTGGGTGGGCACGGTAGCTCACACCTGTAATCCCAGTACTTTCATAGGCCAAGGCGGGTGGATCATGAGGCTGGGAGTCTGAGACCAGCCTGGGCAACATGGTGAAATCGTGTCTCTTCTAAAAATACAAAAATTAGCCAGGCATGGTGGCGGGCGCTGGTAATCCCAGCTACTCAGGAGGCTGAGGCAGAAGAATCGCTTGAACCTGAGAGACGGAAATTGCAGTGAGCCAAGATCGTACCACTGCGCTCCAGCCTGGGTGATAGAGGGAGACTCCATCTCAATCAAAAACAAGGCCGAGACAGGTGAATCACGAGGTCAGGAGTTCAAGACCAGCCTGGCCAAGATGCTGAAACCTGTCTCTACTAAAAATACAAAAATTAGCCAGGCATGGTGGCAGGTGCTGGCAATCCCAGCTACTCCGGAGGCTGAGGCGGAAGAATCGCTTGAACTCGGGAGGCGGAGGTTGCAGTGAGCCGAGATCAAGATCATGGCACTGCACTCCAGCCTGGGGGACAGAGCAAGACTCTGTCTCGCAAAACAAACCAAAAAACAAAAACAAAACACCAAAGCTGATAAATTCAGGCACCCTTTTTTTTTTCTTTGTTACTTTTTTTTCTTTAGCCTTCTCTGCGCTAGCAAAATTCAAGCACTCTTTCATCTCAACTGTTAGTGCCCAGTTGTGACCACAGGCATGCGTGCTGTGTATTCTGGTATATTTGGAAACCAAGGAATTTTCTTTTACCTTTTCTCAAAAGTTGTGGATTGTCCACCACAGAATGAACCCTCAGGAGGGAATAATTCGACATCTTGTTTTCTCTCATGGCCTGAAAGGAGCTGTTCTTGAGGATTAAGTTCAGTTCTTCGGGTTCTAGTGTCTTTCCCAGGAATTGACAGATTTTTTCCACAGTTCTTCTTGTGTCCTAAAAAAGAAAAAACAAGACAGAGGCTATGAAAGAGAAAGACAAGCCTGGGCACGGCGGTTCATGCCTGTCATCCCAGCACTCTGGGAGGCCGAGGCTGGCAGATCACTTGAGATCAGGAGTTCGAGACCAGCCTGGCCAACATGGCGAGACCCCTGTCTCTATTAAAAATACAAAAATTAGCAGGGCGTGATGGTGGGTGCCTGTTATCCCAGCTACTCAGGAGGCTGGGGCAGGAGAATCACTTAGGCCAGGAGGTGGAGGTTGTGGTGAGCCAAGATCGCACCATGCACTCCAGCCTGAGTGACAGAGCAAGACCTTATCGAAAAAAAAAAAGGGGAAAAAATAACATGAGAAGGAGGAAACTGCAGAAGGAGGAGGAGGAAAAGAGAGGAGTGACATGCAGAGGTGAGAAGGCATTGAGTTGAATGCAACTGTGAGAAAAGAATAAGGTGAAGAAGAGAGGGCATGAATATGTAAAAGGTGCAGGCATCGGCTGGGTGCGATGGCTCACGCCTATGATTCCAGCACTTTGGGAGGCTGAGGCGGGCGCATCCCTTGAGTCCAGGAGTTTGCGACCAACCTGGGCAATATAGTGGGAGGATCACCTGAACCCAGGAAGTTGAGGCTGCAGTGAGCTGTGATTGTATCACTGTACTCCAGCCTGGGCGTCGGAGTGAGACCATGTCTCAAATACAAAACAAAGCAAAAACCAAACCAAACCAACCAAAAAAAATCACAAAAGATGCAAGGATCATTGTGGATTTTCCTGTGTGGTAGTGTTTAGGACAACTTAACAGTAAAACAGCCCAGGCGTGGTGGCTCACACCTGTAATCCCAGCACTTTGGGAGGCCGAGGCGAATGGATCACCTGAGATCAGGAGTTCGAGACCAGCCTAGTCAACATGGCAAAACCCCGTCTCTGCTAAAAATACAAAACTTAGCCAGGCATGGTGGCACATGCCTGTAGTCCCAGCTGCTAGGGGGCTCAGGCAGGAGGATCGCTTGAACCTGGAAGGCGGAGGTTGCTGTGAGCCAAGATCATGCCACTACACTCCAGCCTGGGCGACAGCGAGCTCTGTCTCAAACAAACCAACCAAACCAAACCATAAAACACAGAGCCTTGGGTTTCCTAAGAGAAGTTTAGAACAGCTTCTAGACAATAACAGGATTACCAAGGAGAGGTTCAGGGAGAACCTGATGGAGATGTAAGGGCTTGATTTCAAATCCTGCTGTGCTGTCTAATAGCACTGTTTCCCATAACTAGCTTTTGAATAACACGCAGAGTTTTACAATATCTTCTTATATTTCATCTCAATAATTAGGACTACGATCATGATCCTGGGAGATTAAGATAAGAGCATAGATTTTTATTTATTTTATCTATGTATTTATTTACAGACAAGATCTCACTCTGTTGCCCAGGCTGAAGTGCAGTGGTGTGATTTGGCTCACTGCAACCTCTGCCTCCTGAGTTCAAGCGATTCTCCTGTCTCCGCCCCCTCAGTAGCTGAGGAGGTGTCTACCACCACACCTGGCTGATTTTTTTTTTTTTTTTTTTTTGAGACAGAGTCTTGCTCTGTCACCAGGCTGGAGTGCAGTGGTGCAATCTCAGCTCACTGCAACCTCCGCCTCCTAGGTTCAAGCAATTCCGCCTCAGCCTCCCGAGTAGCTGGGACCACAGGCACGTGCCACCACACCCGGCTAATTTTTGTATTTTTAGTAGAGATGGGGTTTCACCGTGTTGGTCAGGATGGTCTTGATCTCTTGACCTTGTGATCCACCCACCTCGGCCTTCCAAAGTGCTGGGATTACAGGTGTGAGCCACTGTGCCTCGCCCTGGCTAATTTTTTATATTTTTGGTAGAGACGGGGTTTCACCATGTTGGCCAGGCTGGTCTCCAACTCCTGACCTCAAGTGATCCACCAACCTCGGCCTCCCAAAGTTCTGGGATTACAGGTGCGAGCCACCCTTCCTGGCCTTCTTTTTTTTTTTTTTTTTTTTGAGACAGAGTCTCACTCTGTTGCCCACGCTGCAGTGCAATGGCATGATCTTGGCTCACTGCAACCTCCGCCTCCTGGGTTCAAGCAATTCTCCCACCTCAGCCTCCTGAGTACCTGAGACTATAGGTGCCCACCACATCAGGCTAATTTTTATATTTTTAGTAGAGACGGGGTTTCGCCATGTTCGCCAGGCTAGTCTCAAACTCCTGACCTCATGATCCACCCACCTCAGCCTCTCAAAGTGCTGGGATTGCAGGCGTGAGCCACCGTGCCTGGCTTAGATGTTTTAAGATGAAATAAGGAGCATGAAGCTTGGACAAGGGTCAACCAGAAACAGGGCAATGAAGACCAGGGAGTTAACCCCACTCTTTGTGATTCTTCACCAGGCTCCACTGAAAAGGATTACCTTTGTCAGCTCCTCATAACTCAGTAACAGGAAGTTTTTCTTCTCTCTCATGGACATCCAGCCGTGAATTTGGTCAAACCATGACCCATATATCACTGCATGGGGTGGCAGAAAGAGTGTTGGGTTATAAACTTTATAAGAGCAGGGATCCAATCTATTACGTTCAGTTTCCCACCGGCTTGTTAAAGTATAATCCACAAATAAAACTAGAATGAAACTTGGTCAAAGGGTACCAATGCCCTTTGAAGTATATTACATGATGTTTTGATATATGCATACATTGTGAAATGACAGTGTATTTGTCAGTTTTCACACTGCTATGAAGAACTGCCCAAGACTGGGTAATTTACCAAAGAGGGTGAAGTAAGTGACAGCAGAGGAAATGCCAGACCCTTATGAAACCATCAGATCTCGTGAGAACTCACGGTCACGAGAACAGCACAGGGAGACTGCCACCATGATGCAATCACTTCCCACCGGGTCCCTCCTACGACACGTGGGGATTATGAGGATTACAATTCAAGATGAGATTTGGGTGGGCACACAGCCAAACCATATCAGATGGAATCAAGCTAATTAACATATTCATTTCCTCACATACTTACTGTTTTCGGTGGGGTGGTGAGAACATGGAAGATGGTCTCTCTTAGCAATTGTCAAGTGTGGAATACATTGTTATTATTACTTTCGAGGCAGAGTCTTGCTCTGTTGCCCAGGCTGGATTGCAGTGGTGCCATCTCGGCTCATGGCAGCCTCTGCCTCCCGGGTTCAAGTGATTCTCGTGCCTCAGCCTCCCGAGTAGCTGGGATTACAGGTGTGTGCCACCACGCCCGGCTAATTTTTATATTTTTAGTAGAGACGGGGTTTCACCGTGTTGGCAAGTCTTGTCTGGAACTCCCGACCTCCCGTGATCCTCCCACCTCAGCCTCCCAAAGTGCTGGGATTACAGGCGTGAGCCATCATGCCTGGCCTGTGTTTAAAGCACAGATAGGCAAGATGTTGGGACAGTGAGGAGGTTTACAGGATGTGATTTCTTGATCCACTGCTATTGATTAGATTTTCCAAGATTCCTGGTGAGAGCTGAAGCACCCAGTCCAGACCTCTTTATAAACCAGATAGCAAAGTCAAATCTAGCATTGGTAAGGGATTTTTCTCCTCATGTCTGGGCTTCCATCATATGGTCTCACTGTTGACCTTTTTCTGAAAGTCTAACCTGGAGCAAAGGAGGAGATAGGGCTGAAGAGTTCAGCTGGGATCAGCTAATAGGAACTATGACCAGGCTTTGAAGACTGGACTTCATGCCAAGAGCAAATCATTGAGGGATGGTTGTAGACAGACAACGAGTTTTTCAGTCTGTGGCAGATCATTGCAATGTAGCCTAGCAGGGTCAAAGAGCATGTAAAGCGAGGATGCTGGTGATGAATGTATTATGTTAATGTAGGTGAGATTGAACAGTGGGTCTGCTTAGCCAAGTGTCAGTAAAAGTGGTGGAAAATGGACATTTGGTATCTAAAAAACGCATACTGAATAGGTTGGGTGCAGTGGCTCACAGCTGTAATCCCAGCTACGTGGGAAGTCTAGGCAGGAGGATTGTTGAGGCTAGGAGTTTCAGATCAGCCTGGGTAACATAGCAAGACCCCATCTCTATGAAAAAATTAAAAAATTAAAAAATTTAAAAAATGCATGTCTATAGACCCAAATGCATGTCTATACTCAGGAGGCTGAGGTGGGAGGATCTTTCGAACCCAGGAGGTTGAGGCTGTGATGAGCCATGATTGTGCTACCGTACTCCAGCCTGAGTGGCAGGGTGAGACCCCATCTCTTAAGAAGAATTAAAAATGAGGCCGGGTGTGGTGGCTTATGCTTGTAATCCCAGCACTTTGGGAGACTGAGGTGGGAGCATCACCTGACGTCAGGAGTTCGAGACCAGCCTGACCAACACAGAGAAACCCAGTCTCTACTGAAAAAATACAAAATCAGCTGGGCGTGGTGGCGCATGCCTGTAATCCCAGCTACTCGGGAGGCTGAGGCAGAAGAATCGCTTGAACCCAGGGGGCTGAGGTTATGGTGAGCCAAGATTGTGCCATTGCACTCCAGCCTGGGCAACGAGAGTGAAACTCTATCAAAAAAAAAAAGAGAGAGAGAGAGAAAAGAAAAGAAAAGAAAAAATATAAAAAATTCAAAAGTAATAATGATAATAAAAAGGTGCACTGAATGATGACTATGTGGCAAGAATTATTCCAGGACCTAGGGTCCAACAATGAACAATGCAAAGAGCTTACATTTTCATGAGGAGACACATGGGATAAACAGATAAATAAATACATGCCTGTTGGTGATGAGTACTAGCGAAAGAATAGGTTAGGCAATAGAGATGGGACGCATTGCTATTTTACAGCACGTTACAACAGTAGGCTTCGCTGAAAACGGCACCGTGTTAGCAGAGACAGGAATGAGGATATTAATGAAGATGGTAGGACTTGATTAATCATCAGAGAAAGGAAAGTGGTGAGGCGGATAGGGGAGTGGGATGGGAAGAGGATGCTTAAGAAATATTAGACTCATGCCAGCCTTCAGGTAAGGCGGGGAGCCGGATAAACATGCGCCAGAAGCAGTTTGGGCTATGGGAGAAAGGTGGTCAATTTTTTGTTTTTTTTGAGACAGAGTTTCAATTTTGTTGCCCAGGGTGGAGTGCAGTGACTAGACCTTGGCTCACTGCCACCTCCGCCTCCTGGGTTCAAGCAATTCTTGTGCCTCAGCCTCCCTCGTAGCTGGGATTACAGCCATCCACCACCACATCCAGCTAATTTTTTGTATTTTTAGTGGAGACAGGGTTTCATCATGTTGGCCAGGCTAGTCTTGGACTCCTGATCTCAGGTGATCCTCTGACCTCGGCCTCCCAAAGTGCTGGGATTACAGGTGTGAGCCACCACACCCAGCCAGAAAAGTATTCAAGTTTGAGTGTACTGAATTAGAGGCATCAATGGTTCTCTCTAATGGAGGTATCTGTGGCTGCTGTATTGCTGGGACAGCTGAGACACAGACTCAGAATTTTGAGATCAATTTGAAAATGGAAAGTGCTGAAAAAACCCAGAAATTCTGCATAACTAAATGTATAGAGATCCTAGAGTCATGCAAACAGGCTTGAGACAGATAGAAAAAGAGCATTCAGGGAGTTTTGGAAGAGGCATCGGAAAAAAAATGGTGGAAGGTCAGGATTGTGTTTTCCAGCAAGCCAGCGAAAAGCTGCCTTCCAGAAATCTGCACATTGGGAGAGCGGAGGAGACTATAAGTTGCCTGTGCTGGTATTGGAGGTTCCAGAGACTTAGAAAATAGCTAGGATGCTTTATCATGGGGCAAGCTGAGGGGCTGGCTAGCGTTCTGCTGCTGTGTGAGAGAGTAGGCGAATTTAGCAGATTTGGCCTCCAGGGTGGTGGAGCCTTTGACCCATGGGTTGGTGAGGGGTAGAGATGTGAGGCTGGGTGTCAAATGAGGTTCAATGGAGGACTCTGAGCACCCCCGACCTTCTATATTTTGCAAAACACTCACCGTGTCCTTGACAGAACCATTCAAAATATTGTTCCAATGACTCTGGTTTCTTAACAAACGTCATTTGTTTCCAGAAAAAATAACCAGACACAAGAACATCTCTGGGATTTCTGAGGAGATAAATCATCTTAAATGGAAAAGTGGGAGAATGAAAAAATCAATACAGTCATTCCTCATTCTTTCTGATCTTTATAAACATGGAGGACAAGCCAATTCCTGGATAATCCCTAATCATATCTTTTTAAATTTCTTTTCCTTTTCTTTTTTGTTTTTTAAGATGGGGTTTCACCATGATGGCCAGGCTGGTCTTGAACTCCTGACCTCAGGTGATCCACCCACCTCGGCCTCCCAAAGTGCTAGGATTACAGGCATGAGCCACCGTGCCCGGCCAATCCCTAATAATATCAATGGATTCTTTTAATAAATTACTTACCGCATTCATTAATCAAATTTAAAGTGTCTATGAAGTAGTCACTGTGCTAGGAATATACCCTTGGAAGAAGGGAGCATCGTCCCTTCCCTCTGGGATGTTACGATTTACTCACAATGGAAAGCAAATGGAAGGTTTCCAAAAGTGAGTGGTGTATTTTTGTGCACTGTGGCTTAGGGATCATTAACAGGACAATGAATTCATAAATTAAGCTACATTCATGCATATATAGCAATACAGATCCATATACAACACCCAAGATCACGGATATGTCTCACAGACATTACTTTGGGTGAAAGAAGCCAGATTTTGACTGGGCATGGTGGCTCATGCCTGTAATCCCAGCACTTTGGGAAGCTGAATCACTCAAGGTCAGGAGTTCGAGCCCAGCCTGGCCAACAGAGTGAAACCCTGTGTGTCCACTAAAAATACAAAAATTAGCCAGGCATGGTGATGCACACCTCTAGTCTCAGCTATTCGAGAGGCTGAGGCAGGAGAATCACTGGAACCTGGGAGGCGGAGGTTGCAGTGAGCCGAGATCTAACCACTGCACTCCAGCCTGGCAACAGAGTGACACTCCGTCACAAAAAAAAAAAAAAAAAAAAAAAGCAGCAAATTTCCAATACCTCATAAAGTGTGAGTCCATTTGTATGAAATTCAACAAGCCAAACTCATCTACAGCTGTAAATCAGGGGAGTGTCTGCCTCTGCGGGTGGGCACTGATTGGAAGGGGGTATGAGGGAGGGAAAGTATTCCAAATTTGCATCTAGATGGTGGTTGTTCAGTGTGTATACATACAAATATTCATTATGCTAATGCTTAAGATTACTGCCAGGCATGGTGGCTCACGCCTGTAATCCCAGCACTTTGGGAGGCCAAGGTGGGTGGATCATCTGAGGTCGGGAGTTCTAAACCAGCCTGACCAACACAGAGACACCCCGGCTCTACTAAAAATACAAGATTAGCTGGGCGTGGTGGTGCGTGCCTGTAATTCCAGCTACTCAGGAGGCTGAAGCAGGAGAATCGCTTGAACCTGGGAGGTGGAGGTTGCAGTGAGCCGAGATTGCACCACTGCACTCCAGCCTGGACAACAAGAGTAAAACTCCATCTCAAAAAAAATCCGTAAGATTACTGCAAACACAGGCACACACTTGCACACACATTCATATATACATATGCACACGTAGGCACACATGTAAGATCACACACACATACATATATGTACACGTATGCACACATGCAAGATCACACACATCTGAACATCTGAATTTTACTTTGGATTCTGCATCAACTCTTTGTGACATTATTCTAGGCCTTGTCTTTCTTGAGGCTTCGGTTTTTCCAGCCAGGGATTTAATGAAACACCAGTAAGACCCATGTAAATAGGTGTACTGTAACAAATTCACGGTGCTGCTATACATTGTACGATTTCCAGAAGAGGAGAATATTATTCTAAGTTTCTCCATTTAACTTAAGCAAAAAAAACCCTTTTTTTTTTGTTTCCAGGATGGTGTCTCACTCTGTCACCCAGGCTGGAGTGCAGTGGCATGATCTTGGGTCACTGCAACCCCTGCCTCCCAGATTCAAATGATTCTCTTGCCTCAGCTTACCAAGTAGCTGGGATTACAGGTGTCCGCCACCATGCCCAGCTAATTTTTGTATTTTAGTAGAAATGGGGTTTCACCATGTTAGCCAGGCTAGTCTCGAATTCCTCACCTTGTGATCCACCTACCTCGGCCTCCCAAAGTGCTGGGATTACAGGCGTGAGCCACCGTGCTCAGCTGCAAAAAACTTTTAAAAGTTCACACACCAATAAACACCTTCCAGGAAAGTATGATTCTAGAAACGGTCTGAGCCATGCGAAGTCCTGGATATACCTTGTCCCTCTCATGGTCACCCCTCAGCCCCATGGGAGATGCGTGTGGCTGCTGATATCAACACACAGCTACACACAGTGAGATGCCATGGGAACAGCGCCCAGACATGGCACCAGAGCAGTCAGCCTGGATACAGGCATTGGTTGATGAATATGCCTCTTCTTTTTTTTTTTTTTTTTGAGATGGAATTTTGCTCTTGTTGCCCAGGCTGGAATGCAAGGGCATGATCTCGGCTTACCTCAACCTCTGCCTCCCAGATTCAAGCGAGTCTCTTGCCTCAGCCTCCTAAGTAGCTGGGATTACAGGCATACGCCACCGTGCTCAGCTAATTTTGTATTTTTAGTAGAGCTGGGGTTTCTCCATGTTGGTCAGGCTGGTCTCGAACTCCTGACCTTGTGACCCACCCGCCTTGGCCTCCCAAAGTGCTGGGATTACAGGCGTGAGCCACCATGCCAGCCCACATCAACTTGCTTCTCTGATTCTCTTTCTACGCACTACTTATTTTAGGGCAAGAATGTATATCAGACCTACAGCAGGTCTGTGTTGTTGGGTTTTCACTACGCTGGCAAGGCGGGTCTCGAACTGCTAACCTCAGGTGATCCACCTGCCTTGGCCTCTCAAAGTGCTGGGATTACAGGCGTGAGCCACTGTGCCCGGCAGAATGGGCTGCTTCTTATAGGAACACCTCTGTGTCTTTTAAGTGGCAGGAGGTACTTGGTGAGTTCAGATTGGCTGTTTTTTAGGGCAAAAAAAGGCGGTTACATAGTATATGATATGGCTATCCATTTTGACTGGGCTTAGAACCTGGTTTTCTAAGATTCTGGCATTGCTTCACCCTATCCCTGGTTTAAATCTGGCTGGGATAACCTGTGGAGTGCTCTACACCCTTGAACTCCAGGACAGTTATTGGAACAGCCACACACGCGTCACCTAATACTGAATCTCAGGTCCCAACAACACAGACCTGCTGAAGGAGAAAGCATTTCAGCAGGATCTCCAGGTCACCTACGGGCACATGAGCATTTGAAAGGCATTGATCAAACACGTCTGAGCCATTACGCACTGACCTTGGCCTTGGAACTGAAGGCAGACTTGGGGAATAACTGGATGGGGAGGTGGGAGCTGATGAGACGTGGGCCCTCCTTCTCACTTAGGATTTTATACCCAAGGTTAGTCTCTACCCAGGGTGAGCGCTCCCAGATGGGCACAGATTGGATCCACTCGGGATCCCCCTTGGAGTGAATCAGGCAGAGAATCTCAACCAACCAGTTTGTTCCTGGACAAAGAAGGAAAAAAATTGCAGTAAGATATATATAATATAAAATGTACCATCTCAATCTTAAATTATTATTATTTTTGAGACAGAGTTTCGCTCTTGTTGCCCAGGCTGGAGTGCAATGGCGTGATCTCGGCTCACTGCATCCTCCACCTCCTGGGTTCAAGCAATTCTCCTGCCTCAGCCTCCCGAGTAGCTGGAATTACAGGCACAAGCCACCACGCCTGGCTAATTTTTGTATTTTTGTTAGAGACAGGGTTTCATCATGTTGGCCAGCCTGGTCTTGAACTCCTGACCTCAGGTGATCTGCCTGCCTTGGCCTCCCAAAGTGCTGGGATTACAGGTGTGAGACACCATGCCCCACCTCTCAACCACTTCTAAGGCTACAGTTTTGTAGTGTTAAGTATATTCCCATTGTTGCTCAACCAATCTGCAGAAGATGTTTGTAAAACTGAAACTCTATGCAGAACCAGGATCAACAATCCATTTGCCCTTCTCTTCAACCCCTGGCACTCACCACTGTACTTCCTGTTTCTGTGAACTCTGATGACCCTAGGTGCCTTAAGTAAGTGGAATCACACAGCATTTGTATTTTTGTGACTGGCTTATTTCATTTAGCATAATGTCCCTGACGTTTATCCGTGTTGCAGCATGCACCAGAATTTCCTTCCTTCTCAAGGATGAATCACATTCCACTGTATCTACATATCACATCTTGCCTAACCACTCACCTGTCGGTGGATATCTCGGTTGCTTCTACCTTTTGGCTATTTGTTGAAATCCTTTTAATACATTCCCATTGCTCTTGGCCTCTCAGGGTCATGCCACTTCCAATGTCTTCAGCCTCAATCCTCATCCCGTGTGTAGCGCTCACCGCCCCCCGCCCCACAGCCCCACTCCCATAGACACACAATCCTCATCTTTCAGCCCCTTGAGCTTGTCAAGGTTCTGTGACAAGAACCTTGTCAGGTTCTTTTCCAATTCCTGGCCATTGTCCATGACGATTCTCCTATATGAAAATATCCCCTCCTCACCAAGCAATTTCACACTCATTCTTTCTATTTCAATCTAAATGGCATTTCTTCTCTTAGGGCTGGTCATCCTCAGCCATCCTCCTTCCCACCGACACTAAACAAACACCTGAATCTGCCTTAAGATTCACTCCTGTAGATTCTCCTAATACCTTAGATTAGCCCTCTGAGAACTCATCTTGCTGTGTAATTTCCTGACTAAATCCTTTTCTCTGATTGTCAATGGTAATAGGCATTCCTCCCCTCCCCACAAAGCAATGTTCGTTGTCTGGCATAGAGAAAGCACTCCAATCAGCTACTGAATGGATGAGGAACCCAACCACAGCCTTCTTCTGTCCACAGTTATGCCTCCTTACCTGATTTGGGGTAAGTCACTGTTATTACATCTTCATCCTTTATCACGAACTCATCATGAACTTTTCTTAGGATTTCAGGTTGTAGACCTGTATTAGGTAAAGGTATGCCTTCAAACCATAGGAAATCATCTGACATCATGCGGAGCAATTCCTGCCTGGTGTTGGGTTTCAGCTGTGGCCACCAGTAGAGGCTGTGGCAGCTACAGGTAGATCAGCTTTTACAGCAAGGATAAAACGATCTTTAACCTTGCCCTGGCGTGCCATGTGCTTGTTGCGAAGTTTCTTTGCTGATAAAGAGAGCAGTAGTGTGACCCATACTAAAAAAACTGAAGCTGTTGAGCAATCCCGAACGAATCGTGATACTATTTTAGGGGTTATCTGAGTCTGAGTTCATGGGAACGAACTGCGAATTCAACAACAAACAGAAGGACAAATATTTTTAATATGCTTCATTTTTTAGAGCAATTTGAGACTTACAGAAAAATTGCAGAGAGAGTACAGAGAATTCCCATACTCCATACTTAATTTGGATTTCCTTAGTTTTTATCTCACGCCACTCTTTTTTTTTTTTTGCTCCAAAATCCCATCCTGGAGACTACATGACATACACTCATCGTGTCTCCTTGGGCTCCTCTTGGCTGTGACACTTTCTTAGACTGTCCTATTTTTTTTTTTTTTTTTGAGATGGAGTCTCACTCTGTCGCCCAGGCTGGAGTACAGTGGCACAGTCTCAGCTCACTGCAACCTCTGCCTCCTGAGTTCAAGTGATTCTCCTGCCTCAGCTTCCTGAGTAGCTGGGATTACAGGCATCTGCCACCAAGACCACCTAAGTTTTGTACTTTTACAAAAATTGCAAGATGGGATTTTACCATGTTGGCCAGGCTGGTCTTGAACTCCTGACCTCAAGTGATCTGCCTACCTTGGCCTCCCAGAGTGCTGGGATTACATGCGTGAGCCATTGTGCCTGGCCGACGTCCCTTGTTTTTGTTGACCTTGATGGTTTTGAAGGACACTGGTCAGATATCTTGGACAATGCTCTTGCACTGGGATTTAGTGCATGTTTTCTCATCCAACAAATGGATTCATGGGTTTTGGAGAGGAAGGTCACAGAGATAAAATAGCATGATTGTCATACGCCATCAGCAGGACTTACTATCCACAAGGCCTGGCACAAGTGATGTTGACCTTGGCCCTCAGAGGCCACTTAACTTTTCTCCCTCTTCCCTTTCTATGTGGCTGTACTTTAAACATAAACTCTAGGCCTGAATATATTCATGAGCTAACATATGAACCCCAACTGAAGGACAGTCTACAAAACAATGGGTCTGTACTCTTTAAACCATGAAATTCTTGTGAAAAACAAACAAAAGCTGAGTACACACATGTTCCAGATTAAAGGGACATGTAAACTAAATACAATGTGAACCTTAGACCACACATACACAAACACGTTATAACTTTATTATTGGGAAATTTGGCCAACTTTGAATATGCAACATAGATTTAGATAAGAAGATGGTATCATAGTTGGAGTCCCTGATTTCTGTACTTTTACTGAGGTTATATAGGATATATCCTCGTCCTTAGACAATATCCACTGATGTTTTGAGAAATAAAAGAATGATATCTGTAACTCGCTCTCAAATGGTTAGGGAAAATTAATATTATATATGAGAGAGAAAGAGAGAGAGAAGATCTACCAAATGTTTGCAAAATATTATAATTGAGCCTGGAGCAGTAGCTCACGCCTGTAATCCCAGCACTTTGGGAGGCCGAGGTGGGTGGATCACCTGAGGTCAAGAGTTCAAGACCAGCCTGGGTAGCACGGTAAAACTCCGTCTCTACTAAAAATACAAAAAATTAGCTGGGCTTGGTGGCGGGTGCCTGTAATCCCAGCTACTTGGGAGGCTGAGGCAGGGAGAATTGCTTGAACCTGGGAGGTGGAGGTTGCAGTGAGCCAAGATCAGGCCACTGCACTCCAGCCTGGGTGACAGAGTAAGACTCCATCTCAAAAAAAAAAAAAAATTACAATTGATCATTCTGTGTGACTTGCATACAAGAATCTTTTGCTGGTTTTTTTTTTTTTTTGGTAGATGTCTCTAAGTTTGAAGATATTTTTATTTTTTATATAATTATTATTATTTTTTTAAAGACGGGGTTTCACCATGTTGGTCAGGCTGGTCTTGAACTCCTGACCTCAGGTGATCCGCCCACATTGGCCTCCAAAGTGCTTGGATTACAGGCATGAGCCACCATGCCTGGTCAGTTTGAAGATATTTTAATATAAAAGTAAGTAACAAGTATCTGAAGATATTTTAATATAAAAGGTATCCTGTAACCATAGCAAGCTGGAAGGAAATTGAGAAACTGTAGCCTGCATCCTCTTTGAGTACGAAGGTCAAGAACTTGCTTTTGGCACACAGATGGAGGGTGGATTTATATTTAACTATAACTGGATTACAGGACCCAGTCTTGTATGCTATTTGGCCATTATCGACCTCACGAGCATAGTTATTTCCTTGGTCTAGCTCTTTTTTTTTTTTTTTCCCTAGACGAAGTCTCGCTATGTCGCTAGGCTGGAGTGCAATGGTGCAATCTTGGCTCACTGCAACCTCCACCTCCTGGGTTAAAGTGATTCCTGCCTCAGCCTCCCAAGTAGCTGGGACTATAGGTGTGTGCCATCATGCCCAGCTAATTTTTGTATTTTTAGTAGAGGCAGGGTTTCACCATGTTGGCTCGGCTGGTCTCAAACTCCTGGCCTCAAGTGATCCAGCTGCCTTGGCCACTCAAAGTGCTGGAATTACAGGTGTGAACCACTGTGCCCGACTCCAAATACTTTAAAATTAAACAACGCATATCTGAATAACCCATGGGTCAAAGAAGTAATAAGAAATAAGGAGAGTTTTAAACTGAATAAAAATGAAAACACAACATATCAAAATTTGTGGAACACAGACAAATCACTTCTTAGAGATAATATTTTAGATTTAGGCCTAGAGCAGTGGCTCACGCCTGTAATCCCAGCACTTTGGGAGGCCGAGGAGAGCGGATCACGAGGTCAAGAGATTGATACCATCCTGGCTAACATGGTGAAACCCCCTCTGTACTAAAAATACAAAAAAAATTAGCTGGGCATGGTGGCATGTGCCTGCAGTCTCAGCTACTTGGGAGACTGAGGCAGGAGAATTGCTTCAATCTGGGAGGTAGAGGTTGCAGTGAGCCAGGATCACACCACTGCACTCCAGCTTGGCGCCTGGTGATGGAATGAGACTCTGTTTCAAAAAAAAAAAATTAGCTTTAAATACTTACATCTTTTTAAACTCTTACGATTTATTCTGTGTTATTTTGAGATGGAGTCTCACTCTGTTGCCAAGGCTGGAGTGCAGTGGTGCAATCTCAGCTCATTGCAACTGCAACTTCTGCCTCCCCAGTTCAAGTGAACCTCTCGCCTCAGCTTCCTGAGTAGCTGGGTTACAAGTGTGCGCCACCATGCCCAGCTGATTTTTGTATTTTTAGTAGAGATGAGGTTTCACTACTGGTCTTGAACTCCTGACCTGAAGTGATCCGCCTGTCTCGGCCTCCTAAGGAATTATAGGCATGAGCCACCATGCCCGGCCATACTTATATCTTTTTTAAAAAGGCAAAGGATATCATGTTTGACAGAAAAGGGAAATAAAAGGACCATTAAACCACACAACTGATTATTGATCATGCCTGCAATCAGGGAAATACAAATCAAAATCACAGTAATGTAAGTGGCACTTCTTACAGACCGGAAGAAAACACAGGACAATACTACCTGTATTGTGGCTTGTCACTTCTTATAGGCTGTTGGAATGTGGTGTCTCTGTCCATTTGCACGGTGGTATTGGAGGAGAGTTTAAAAAAATGACTGGAGTTGGAACTTGCAAAGATATGTCTCCTTTGGAGACATTTTCATACATGCACAAGGAAACCAGAAAAAAAATGTGTAATATTTCAACAATGCAACTGTGAAAAATGGGAAATAAGTTTAATTTGGGGATGAATGATTAATTTAAAATGCAGGATGAGGCCAGGCGCAGTGGCTCATGCCTGTAATCCCAGCACTTTGGGAGGCCGAGGTGGGTGGATCACCTGAGGTCAGGAGTTCACGACCAGCCTGGCCATCATGGTAAAACCCCATCTTTTAAAAAAAAAAAAGGCAGGATGAGTTGTAGAATATGTGGAATATGACACTATAGTTGAATGAATGAATGAATGAATGAATGGGACATACATCTCCCAGCCTGCACATACTCACCACAGAATGTTAGAGGAACCGGCAGATTCCTAATTACAGAGACGTGGTGCTCAGGCAATGCTCACAGGCACAGAACAGTGGGTAGAGGTGCCATGATTGTAAACACCACGGCCAAGAAGTTTCAGAACAGTCTCACCTCTGGAAAGGGAAGCAGAACAACAGACTCAGGAAAGATCTCAGAAGAATCCTGGCCTGTGTTTTGGCCTTCTCACTGGAGTCTTTGTCTGAAGACACAGGGCAAAATGATAGCCAGAAAGAGTTTTGTTTACATGCTTTTCTTTTTTTCTTTTTGAGACAGAGTCTCGCTCTGTTACTCAGGCTGGAGTGCAGTGGTGTGATCTCAGCTCACCGCAACCTCTGCCTCCCAGATTCAAGTGATTCTCCTGCCTCAGCCTCCTTGTGGCTGGGATCACAAGCACACGCCACCACACCTGGCTAATTTTTGTATTTTTAGTAGCAATGGGGTTTTGCCATGTTGGCCAGGCTGGTCTCAAACCCCTGACTTCAAGTGATCTGCTCACCTTGGCCTCCCAAAGTGCTGGGATTACAGGCCTGAGCTACCACGCCCAGTCTGTTTACATGCTTTTCTATATGGGTGAGTCATTTCACAATAAAACAAATAGATAAAAGTTAAACATAGCTCCTCCACATGGGCACTGGCAGATTGGCTGGGATGAGCTCCTGAGAGCTGATCTCCAACATCTGGTTTGGGTTTTTTCCATGTGTGGCAGGAATCTCTGGAGCTGGAAGAATCACTTCACCGCAGCCCACAGTGAGGCCTCTTAGGAGCTGACCTGAGAGAAGATGTCAATGTCCCCGCAAGGCTGAGACTAGCCAGGGCCTTGGATAGTGAGAGAGGAGACAGGAAGAAAGTGAGGAGATAGGCAGTTAGGGTGGGTCCTTGGTAAAACTCCTTCAAACCAAGAACACCCTAAAAATCCAGCTGCAGGCCCCAGATAAGAAAGAGCTCACATCAGCAAAATTCCTTCAAACCAAGAACAGCCTGAAAATCAAGCTGCAGCCCCTAGATAAGAAAGAGGCCGTGTCCTTGAATGGAAATGCTTACCCTGTGAACCTAGATGAACAAATTCCACTCCTTTTCTGGACACATTTTTCCTCCCTTTGATGTGCCTTTATCTCATTTCACATGCTTCCTCCGGATTGGTCCTTACCTTTTACCTATTTTACATTTACCTATCTTTCTGTGATTGGCTGGAGTAACATCACTTCATCCTCTGATTGGTTGCAGGCCAAGCCTTCACCTCAGCTTCTAGGTGGTTCTTTTCACTGTGTGTCTTTCTGAGTGGCCCACAGACCAGTCAGCACACTCCTCCCCCTTCCCAGTCCATAAAACCTCTGAACTTAGCCCTGTAGCCAGCAACCCTTGGTCAGGTCCCTCTCCTTGCTGAGAGCTTTTCTATGGTTTTCGCTTTATAAATTCCACTCTGCCTTATGCAATCTCTGGTGTCCGTGTGCCTTATTCTTCTTGGCTGTGGGACAAGAACCTTGCTGGCAGTGGGAGTAAAGGAGCTGTAACATTCCCTCCCACTCGCTGAACGTCAGGAGTGAAAAAGCCGGCACAATAGGAGTTGCTGAAAACTAGTCACTGCCTCCAGCACTGGGTGAGGGAAATTTTGGAATACAGGAAAGGTTCGTCTATTTTCTTAGTGATAACCCATCTGTTTCAAGAAGTAAAAAGTCGAGTTTACTACTCCATGGTTCCCTGACCATCTGAAAGACACTCTGCAGTTTAGAGGGTTGCTGTATTCATTTTCCAGTGAGACTGTCACAAAGACCAACCAACAAGGTGGCTCAAAACAATGCAAATTTGTTCTCTTACAGTTCTGGGGGCCACATGTCTGACATCAGGGTGTCACCAGGGCTGTGCTCTCTCAGAAGTCTGGAGGGGAAGATCTGTTCTATGCCTTTCTCCTGGCTTCTGGTGTTGCTGACAATCCTTGCTGTTCCTTGGCTTGTAGATGGGTCATTCCAATCTCTGTCTCTGTCATTCTGTGGTCTTTCTGTGTGTCTGTCTCTGTGTCTCTTTTCTTCATATAAGGACACCAGCCATGTTGGATTAGGGCCCACATCAATGACCTCATCTTAACTCAATCACTTCTGCTAATTCTCTTTCCGCAAATAAGGTCATTTTCACAAATACCTGGGTTTACTCAGGCCTTAGGTATATACTTCTGAGGACACAATTCAAGTTATAATAGTTGCTCAGTAGAAATTGAACATTCACAAAGTAGTAGTGTTAACCTCTACCTCAATAACAACCTTGAAATAGCATAGGAAATAATACGTGGAAATAAACACAGGTATAGTTAGAGATAGCCTCACGGAGTTAAAAGATCAGATAATATCTAGCAGCAGTGAATGGGGAGTGGACATGTTTGGCCCCATTAATGGGATAGTGAACAGGAACCGATGTGGAAACCTGTGCCAGAGAAATACATGCCAGATAGCCAAGCGTTTATGTGTGAAGATGCTCTTTGCATCAGCATTTCTTTCCTTTATCTTCCTTTCTTTTTTTTTTGAGACAGAGTCTTGCTCTGTAGCTCAGGCTGGAGTGCCACAGCATGATCTCGGCTCACTACAACCTCCACCTCCCAGATTCAGGTGATTTTCCTGCCTCAAGCTCCTGAGTAGCTGGGATTACAGGCATCCAGCACCATGCCTGGCTAATTTTTGTATTTTTAGTAGAGATGGGGTTCACCATCTTGGCCAGGCTGGTCTTGAACTCCTGACCTCATGATCCACTTGCCTCGGGCTCCCAAAGTGCTGTGATTACAGGTGTGAGCCACCATGCCTGGCCTTCTTTCTTTCTTTCTTTCTTTTTTCCAACACAGAGTCTCACTTTGTTGCCCAGGCTGGAGTGCAGTGGTTCGATCTTGACTCACTGCAACTTCCGCCTCCTGGGTTCAAGCAATTCTCTGCCTTAGCCTCCCAATTAGCTGGAACTACAGGTGCCCATCACCATGCCTGGCTAATTTTTGTATTTTTAGTAGAGATGGGGTTTCACCATCTTGGCCAGGCTGGTCTTGAACTCCTGACCTTGTGATCCACCCACCTTGGCCTCCCAAAGTGTTGGGATGACAGGTGTGAGCCACTGAGTGTCTGGCCTTTTTTTTTTAATGGTGAAAAGATATACATATATTTAGAATTAGCCAGCTGGACTCAGTTTAGATGATCCCAATTTTTGTTGGCAACATCCAAAACTTCATAACCAGGAGTCAATCGAACATGTGCCTTCTCCTCTCCATCAGGCCAAATCCGGGTTCTGACCTTGGCCACATCAATGTCACGGAGCTTCTTCAAGGCCTGTTTGATCTGGTGCTCATTGGCTTTAACATCCATAAAGGGAGCCGGGCACAGCGGCTCATGCCTGTAACCCCAGCACTTTGGGCGGCTGAGATGGGCGGATCATCTGAGGTTGGGAGTTTGAGACTAACCTGACCAATGTGGTGAAACCCCATCTCTACTAAGAATATAAAAATTAGGTGGACATGGTGGTGCACACCTGTAATCTCAGCTACTCGGGAGGCTGAAACAGGAGAATTGTTTGAACCTGGGAGGCGGTGGTTGCGGTGAGCCGAGATAACGTCATTTGCATTCCATCCTGGGCAACAACAGCAAAACTCCGTCTCAAAAAAAAAAAAAAAAAAATCCACAATGAAGGGAAGCGTGTTGCTGTCTTCCATCTTCTTCATGGCAGTCTCAGTGGTTGGCGGAAACTTGATGATAGCGTCGTAGCCCAGCTTGTTTCTCCTGGGGGTGCTCTTCGGAGGATATTTGGGCTGCTTCTGGAGTCGCGGTGTCTTGGGCCGCTGGAAGGTGGGTGACATGCAGCTCTTTTTTTTTTTTTTTGTGGTTGTGGATATCTTTCAACACTGCCTTCTTGGCCTTCAAAGCCTTCACTTTGGCTTGGGTTTTAGGAGGGGCCAGGAGCTTCCTTTGCTTTTGGCACCATCTTGTGCCAAGGGTCCATTCAGTTTTATTCTTATTTTAATTTATTTTAAGTTCTGAGGTACATGTGCAGGACGTGCAGGTTTGTGACACAGGGTTTTGCTGCACCTGTCAACCCAGTACCTAGGTATTAAGCCCAGCATGCATTAGCTATTTATCCTGATGCTCGCGCTCCCCCTTCACAGGCCTCAGTGGGTGTTGCTCCCCTCCCTGTGTCCATGTGTTCTCATAGTTCTCCTCCCACTGCTAAGTGAGAACATGCGGTGTTTGGTTTTCTGTTCCTGTGTTAGTTTGCTAAGGCATGCTTTATCCAGTTGGTTAAAACCTAGTGTGCTGCTGAGACAGAGGTATAAAAACAGACTCAGTCCCTGAGCCCCTAGAGGGAGGATCTTTCGAGCCCAGGAGGTAGAGGCTGTGATGAGCCATGATTTGCTACCGTACTCCAGCCTGGGTGGCAGGGTGAGACCCCATCTCTTAAGAAGAATTAAAAATGAGGCCGGGTGTGGTGGCTCATGCCCGTAATCCCAGAACTTTGGGAGACTGAGGTGGGAGGATCACCTGAGGTCAGGAGTTCGAGACCAGCCTGACCAACACAGAGAAACCTAGTCTCTACTGAAAAAATACAAAATTAGCCAAGCGTGGTGGTGTATGCCTCTAATCCCAGCTACTCGGGTGGCTGAGGCAGAAGAATCACTTGAACCTGGGAGGTGGTGGTTGCGGTGAGCAGAGATCGTGCCACTGTACTCTCGCCTGGGTGACAGAGTGAGACCCTGTCTCAAAAAAATCTGGCCAGGTGCAGTGACTCACACCCACTATTCCAGCACTCTGGAAGGCCGAGGCAGGTGGATCACGAGGTCAGTCGTTCAAGGCCAGCCTGGCCAAGATGATGAAACCCTGTCTCTACTTAAAAACAACAACAACAACAACAACAAACCCCACAATTAGCCAGGCATGGTGGTGGGCACCTGTAATCCCAGCTACTTGGGAGGCTGAGGCAGAGAACTGCTTGAACCCGGGCGGTGGAGGTTGCAGTGAACCAAGATTGAGCCACTGCACTCCAGCCTGGGCAACAGAGCAAGACTCCATCTCAAAAACAAACAAACAAAAAAATTTGCCCAGGTTGAGAACTACTGTCTTAGATGCAAAAGCTGATGATCTCAGGGATGTGTACTAGTTATTCAGACAAAGAGGACAGGTGAATGCTGGTGTCATCAGCAGAGAGAAGCGTGGAGTTCCTCCCCTGGGCGCAGATTCCATTTCACATTCATTCTTTCTAAAAGAACTAGATTATAAAATTCTAAAAGCAATCATGTATTATAATGACAATTATAATAATACTGCCAACAACAAGATTATGTTATGTAGTCTTCACAATGACCATTAGAAGGGTGAGAAATTATTTTACTTTATTTTGCAGATGATGAAACAGAGACACACAGATCTTAAATGATGCTTTTGAACTTTTAAAGTCAGTATTTCTGTTTTTTTTTTTTTGAGACAGAGTCTTACTCTGTCACCCAGGCTGGGGTGCAGTGGCTTGATCTTGGTCCACTGCAACCTCTACCTCTTGGTTCAAACTAGTCTCGTGCCTCAGTCTCCTGAGTAATGGGGATTACAGGCCCCCACCACCATGCCTGGCTAATTTTTGTAATTTTAGTGGAGACAAGGTTTCACCATATGGCCAGGCTGGTCTCGAACTCCTGACCTCAGGTGATCTGCCTGCCTTGGCCTCCCAAAGTGCTGGGATTGCAAGCATGAGCTACCACTCCCTGCCTAAAGTCAGTATTTCTTCATCCCTAAAAATTTAGATGAAGACTATTTTTGTGCCAGGCACTCTAAGTACTTTGCAAAACATTAAATGATTTGAATGTTTCTGAGAACTCTATGAAGCAGTTAATATTATTTTCCTCATTTTATAGATGCAGGAACAGAGCCACAGAGAGGTCAGGTTGTTGGCTCAAGAACACACAGCAAACAAGTTCCCACCCCAGATTTGAAACCAGAACATGCACTCTTAATCACAACCCTGTGAGGCTCACTTTTTTTCTGGCAGGAAAAAAATGATTAGTTAACTCATCCTTTGGTTACAGAGTTAGAAAGTGACCCAGCTGTGGCCCGGCATGGAGGCTCATGCTTGTAATCCCAGCACTTTGGGAGGCCAAAGTGGGCGGATCACCTGAGGTCAAGAGTTTGAGACCAGTCTGGCCAACATGGTGAAACCCTGTGTCCACTAAAAATACAAAAATTAGCTGGGCGTGGTGGTGCACTCATGTAGTCCCAGCTACTTGGAAGGTTGAGGCAGGAAAATTGCTTGAACCTGGGAGGTGGAGGTTGCAGTGAGCCGAGATTGTGCCACTACACTCCAGCCTGGGCACAGAGTAAGACTTTGTCTCAAAAATTAAAAAAAGAAAGTGACCCAGCTGTGATTCAAACTCGGGTTGCGTCTTTTGAATTTGTGCTGAATCATCATTCTGCCAATGGAATTGGAACACTTAAAACATTTGCTCCATGAAAGAATGTTAGCAAAGCAACAGGTGACCCTGGCAACATTTTATAGTACTTAGTTTAGAAATCAGACAATTTTTCAGTATCCTTCAGTTGCAAAATACTGATTGTGAAATTATTAATGTTCCATTTTCTTTATTGCTGCCTAACAAACCACTCCCAAACTTAGTGGCTTAAAACAGAGATTTGGCAAACTTTTTGTTTGTTTGTTTGTTTTTGGTGGAGGGAGGAAAGGATGGAGGGAGGTGGCTCCCCTATCCAAGGTCTTTGACGGTCCAACCTCCCTCACCACCATCCCACCTGCAAAGGGAGGGCACAGAACTGTTTTCTGTTCTGTGACTCCATAGGCGCAGACTTTTTTTTTTTTTTTTTTGAGAGGGCCAGAGAATGAATATTTTCAGTGTTGATGGCTATGTTTCTACTACTCTGCCATTACAGCATGCAAGCATTATAGTGTGACTGTGTGCCAATAAAACTTTGCTTATAAAACAACGTAGTGGGCCAGATTAGGTTTGTATATGGTAGTTTGCTGACTCTTGGCTTAAAACACAATTATGTGGTTCTAGGGCTTTACTGGGCTCAGCTGAGTGGTTCTAATTTGGAGTCCATCATGACATTGCAGCCAGATAATGTTTGGGGCTGGGATTGTCTGAAGACTTCTTCACTCACATGCCTTGCATCTGGGCTCTGAAGGTTGGAACAGCTTGGGACTGGTTGGGCATCTGTATCTTAAGGATGTCTCTCATATTCCTATTCCATTTTTCCCCCATTCTAATTTATAAAAAATAAAAATAAAAACAAAACCCCCCGAATTAAAATATGCCTCTCCACGTGAGTAGCTTGGGCTTCCTTACAACATGGCTGTCTCCCAGTGAGGATGCCCCAAGAGACTTAGGGTGATACTTTCCATATTTCTTAGGATCTGACTTTAGGAGTCACAGGCATCACTTCTGCTTTCTTCTGTTGGTTAAAATCTAGTCATAGGTCCAGTTCTGATTCAAGGGGAAGGGACGACACAGGGAATAAATACTGGATAGATAGCTCTTTGGGTACCATCTTTGGCAGCAAGCCACCAGTTTGCTTTTTCAGAAAACTTGCTGACTTCCAGATGCTGATATTCTTGTGGCCCAATAAAGATGACACAAACCCAAATAACATGGCCAGGATGGAAATACATACCTTTATGTGATAACTGTTCATAGCAAAAGGTCTTATACCCTCCCTTTGGTAGATAGTTTACTGCAGAAATCCAAAGAGAATGTTATTGATGTCCTTTGTAGGGACGTGGATGAATCTGGAAACCATCATTCTCAGCAAACTGACACAAGAACAGAAAATCAAACACTGCATGTTCTCACTCATAGAAGGGTATTGAACAATAAGAACACATGGACACAGGGAGGGGAGCATCACACACTGGGGTCTGTTGAGGTGTGGCTACGGGAGGGATAGCAGGGGGTGGGGAGGTTGGGAGGGATAACACAGGGAGAAATGCCAGATATAGCTGACGGGGGGATGGAGGCAGCAAACCACCTTCCCATGTATGTACCTATGCAACAATCCTGCATGATCTGCATACGTACTCCAGAACATAAGATACAATTTAAAAAAGAAAAAGAAAAGGAACAACAGACACATTGAGGGGGTGGGGTGGAAGGAGGGAGAGGGGCAGAAAAAGTAACTATTGGGTACTAGGCTTAGTACCTGGGTGAGAAAATAATCTGTACCTGTGACATGAATCTACCTATATTACAAACCTGCACATGTACCCCCAAACTTAAAAGTAAAAATGAATTAAAAAAAAATTCACTCTGACTGTAAGAATAGTGGTTATTTGATATATTTCTGGAGGCTTACTGTTGAAAACCACACAGAGTGGAGAGTTGATATACAGGCTGAGAAGTAAATAGTCTGGATAACACGATGGGAGGATGTGTTAAACCCTGGCCAGGCCTGCTGGCTTCAGACAGCTCACGGGTCAACTTTAGACTCTGGAGGAAGGACTTTCACCCCACTTTCCATCTGCATGTTATGTCAAGTCAGGAGTCCCTGACATGTGTCAGGGACCACACAGATGTGTGTGTTTGCTGAACAGCAAGGGCAGTGTGCCCTTGAGTTTCTGCTAAATATGCTTAATCCACCCATCACAAGCTGACGAAGAGTTGAGATCAAGGCTTCATGCCATCTAGTTATCTCCCTGCGGACCTTTGCCCTTTCTGTTTCCACATAAACAGCATGCCTGGGCAGGGTAACAGGAGCTACTTCCATTAGGTTGGTACAAAAGTAATTGTGTTTAAGAAATTGCAATTACTTTTTTTTTTTTTGAGACGGAGTTTGCTCTGTTGCTCAGACCGGCGTGCAGTGGTGCCATCTCAGCTCACTGCAACCCCCACCTCCTGGGTTCAAGCAATTCTCTGCCTCAGCCTCTCGAGGAGCTGGGATTACAGGTGCACACCACTACGCCCAGCTAATGTTTGTATTTTTAGTAGAGACGGGGTTTCACCATGGTGGCCAGGTTGGTCTTGAATTCCTAACCTCGTGATCCACCCGCCTCAGCCTCCCAAAGTGCTGGGATGACAGGTGTGAGCCAGTGTGCCCGGCTGATGGTGAGTTATTAACACAGAATGTGGAACTTCTCTCCCATTTTGTGCCTACCCCTAACCAGATAAATGAAAATTAATATGCAAAACATTTGCATCTGAAAGAAATCTGGAGGCTGGGCGCTGGGGCTCATGCCTGTTATCCCAGCACTTTGGGAGGCCGAGGCGAGTGGATCACGAGGTCAGGAGTTTGAGACCAGTCTGGCCAACATAGTGAAACTCCGTCTCTACTAAAAATACAAAAAAAATTAGCCAGGCATGGCGGTGGGTCCCTGTAGTCCCAGCTACTTGGGAGGCTGAGGCAGGAGAATCACTTGAACCCAGGAGGTGGAGGCTGCCGTGAGCTGAGATCGTGCCACTGCACTCCAGCCTACGAGACACAGCAGGACTCTGTCTCAAAAAAGAAAGAAAGAAAGAAAGAAAGAAAGAAAGAAAGAAAGAAATAAATAAATAAATCTGGAGACTTTTGTGTCATTTTCATTGATTTTTTTTTTTTTAATTTTTTCTTGTT
>CAUYQU010105044.1:0-33311 GCA_963574635.1 Cheracebus regulus
CTTGAACTCAGACCTGGAACAACTAGACTTAACAAATATTTACAGAACTCTCCTCCCACAAATCCACAAAACATACATTTTTCTCAGTATCACATTATACCTATTTTACAAGTGACCACATAACTGGAAGTAAATCACTCCCCAGCAATTGCACAGCATTTCACAGGTTTAAATAAAATATTGGTTGTCTGCTTATTTGTTATATTCATCCCCTATTCCTTCCTGTCTCCATTGTTAAACACAAGTACTGGCATAAAAGAGGTTTTTAATACCCATTTTTAGACTGTATTCTAGCCTGGGCAATAAAACAAGAATCCCATTCTCTCTCCCTCTTTCTCTTCCTCTTTCTTTCTGTCATTCTTTTTTTCTTTTTCTTTTGCTGTGTCTTTCTTTCTCCTTTTCTTTTTCTAAAATCTCTTCCTCTTTCTCTTTCATTTTTTCTTTCTTTTGCTGTTTCTTTCTTTCTCCTTTTCTCTCTTTTTCTAAAATCTCTTCCTCTTCCTTTCTTTCATTCTTTTTATTCTAAAAAAAATAAAAATAAAAAATAAAAAAAAATACTTTTTAAATTAGACATTTGACTAAAAATGCAATATTTCAAAATTAAGAATAATGATGATGATCATTTCTCATCAGTGAGTGGACACTCCTGCAATTCTTCTTCCAGTATTTGTGACTTCAGTTTAGTGACAGAGCTCTTCAGCCATTGGACCACTTTTACATTCTCAGTAAGTTTCTTTCCTTACAGTTCATTTTTATTAAGCTGGACAATCTGCATTCACAGTTATGCACTGTTTAAACTGTCAGATAGTTCCACAAATTCAGATAAAACATGGATCCAGAAATTACAGAGTTATTTATTTGTTTTTGACACAGACTGCTTTTTCCCAAAGCATACTACTCTAAAAAACTGAAGGTCGAACATTTGAACTTGGAAATAATATCAAATTGATTTTAAATCCTGTCCTTGGTTGCATATTTCATGTTCTATTGTAGTTTATGGACACTTGGTTCCTCCCCACCACACAGTGTACCCAGTCACACTTCATTGGGTGTTTTAGTGCTGAGAAAAAAACAAACATTTTTAATTAGAAAAGACACCAATTGTTAGTAATTATATCCTTTGTATTTCAACTCTAGTTTTTGAAAAAAATCCTGATATTTATTATACAGCTAAAATAGACGGTATATCAGCTCTGGAGATTACTCTATCCTAGGTATTGAATGTAGCTGAGTTACACAATGTACATGGCCCATAGAAACTAACATTTTAACCTACCCATTATCATTATAAATTTTCTTAGAAGTTTGTGTATTTTCTTCCCAACAATCAGAACATTCTAGAGAAGAAAAGCAATGAACTCACCTCACTATCATTTTCTGCTTAGAGCACTGTGAATGATGGTCTAGGGAGATGCCCCTTTGGAGGGAATGATTTCTTCATCCACCTGCTGGGACTAAGATAGATAACCCTCAGCTGTCAGCTCTCTGCCTTGCAAAGGTGACACCTGCTTCCAAGGGCACCCAACATGATCTCACAGGGCTATAAAGATGGAGCCTCTTTGCTCAAACTTAGGAAAATTTCAAAAACCAGGGATCTCCAAGAAGTCAGGCCGTCAATGACACTGCTCAACTTCTCCCTCTGCTCCATGCCACTTCCTTCCCTTCTATGTCACAGGTATCAATCTCAAGAACATCACTGATAGCCTGAATGCTAATTTTCTTCTCAGAGGTTACTTCCCAGGGAACCCAAGCTAGAAAAGTATACTTAGTAATTGAGATGTTTTCTATAATTGAATTTTTCATCAGTACTGATCCCAACACACCTTTGCAAGTCATTCAGTTTAAATACTTTTGCCCCTTTAGCACATTTTTTGGTGACAAATCAAACAAAAAGCCATTGAGTTTTCTCCTCATAAGTGGTGGAATATGATTACATAGACTCTAGAGTTGGTTCCCTGATGGTCAAGCATTTTAGTTCTACATCTACCTTTCTCCTCCAAGCTATTATTTTCTTAGCTGTCTAGAGATAAGAATAGTGCCTACTTCATAGAACTTGGGGGCTGATTAAATGAGATAGAACACCTAAGATACAGAGTACAGTGGAAAGTTTCAGTAAATGTTTGCTCTATTTTCTTATCTTTTGCTTATTAGACAAGAGCTGATTCATACATTCTGCACATCATTGATGTCAAGTAACTATAAAGCAAAATACCTGCTACCATGCAGCTGACATCCAACAGTGTCTTTTCATAAAAGAATTTTTTCAGAAGCTCATATTACTTTCTCTCCAAGCATAATAGTGCCATTAAATTTTATATGCTTGTCAATGTACTGTAACTGGAACAGGATTTTGCTTTTTTGTTTTGTTTTGCTTTTTTTTTCTATAAGGAAAGCAATTCTCGATGGTCTTTTCTCTGCCTTCAGAAAGCAAATGTATCCACTGAATGATGGAAAGCATCGTTTTATTGTTGTTCTGAAAAAAATATTGATAAACTTCCTAGTGTGGTGAGTATAGTTTAAAATGATTTGATAATTGGTGACTCCATACTATCTCACAAAGTTTCACATCCAGTATTCAAAAATTTTCTGATATCTTAAGAAAAAGCTTGGTTCAACAAAATCAGGTTTTTAGACATCCATTGTTCTTATTTGCACTTTTCTTTTTCGGCTTGTGAAAATCCATCACATTTAGAAACTCAGTTATCTCAGCACATGCAGAATCATATTCCATATTCACATCCAAGCCCTGTTTATATTTATATAGTAAATATTTAATATTTAAATTTAAATTAATATTTAAATATATTTTAAAAATGTAATAGTAAATATTTATATTTACTATTTATATTTACAATGTTGTTTGAAGTTGTGGTATTTGCTTTACTATTTTCATCACTAAATGCTTCAGTTAACAACTTTTGAGCCACTTATTCATTTCTGTGAATCAAGAATATAACACCCTAGAAAAGTAACAATGAAATGTGAAAAGTGACAAATGTCAATAACAATATACAAATGAGGCAATAATTAGTTAGCCAAGATAACTCTGTTCACTGAATGAACTGGCAGGAAGAGTCATGGCAGTCCTTGTAGAATAAGTAGATTCTCTCAGAATATAATCGTTAATCGTATCTTTCAAATTCAGCAATGTGTGTGAATAAATCATTTCTTTGCATTTCCTCTGAAACCATCAAACTGCTTGCAGACCACGTAAAGCATTGCTAGATCCACAGAGACCAACTAACCACACTCAGATACATTTGTTCTACCTACTTTTGCTTCTGTGTGGCTCCCCAGGCAAAGGCACAGGTGTCCATCTTGCCCAAAACCAGTTTTTCTAGCAGCAGATCCAACCTGTTCTTTTGAGCTGTAGTTAAGACTCAAAGTTCAGTTGAATTTGGTTACTCGCCTTAGAAATACTCTGCTCTGCACAAGACAGATTACAAGGCATCCACCACTATTTGCATCAGTTAGTTGGGCTTATTAAGTGGGTCAAGGACTTTTTCTTATATTCTTGGGCTGCTCACAAAATAGATGTCATGAGAATTAGCATAAAACTTAGCTAACCATGAACGGAATTGTCTGAAATTAGGGTTGCCTGGGCTAATACCTAGTACACACCAGGGATTCTAAATTCTAACCCCAATTCTGCAAATCACTCATGGTAGGGATTTTAACGAATGATTTAGTCTCTTGTAGCTCTGCGGCTTCTTTATGAGCAAAGAAATAGATGTAGCTTTCTGGTGAAAAGCCAGACATCAAAAATGAAAATAGAACAGACTCACAGAAAAGGCTTCCTATGAAGTAGAATCTCATAAATGCACAAATAGATTGATTTATTATTACTCTTAATTTTAAAAGTAATAGCTCACATTCATGGCTTTTGGAATGAAAGTGAATGCCTTCAGTGACAGCATGGTTTCTGTCTTCTCCTTCCCCACTCAGTTGCTTGTTATTCCCACGCCTGGAGGGAAGTGGAAGTTTCAGCACCCACGTTGTACGTCATGAGGAGATAGGGCTGGCAAGAGATGGTTTGTCATTGTTATGGATGCCAAGAGCCACTGATATTGGCCATCTTGCATTAAAATGGGGGTATACAGAAAAATGTTGTCTCTGGATTTAACCCTGTAGGATCTTGGAATGTGGGATTAAGGGTACTTTTGAGTGTGATGGTAGGAGATGAACATAGAAGTAGGAGGGAGACCAAGGCAGAGGGGACTTCAAGGTTTCCTTGCATAAAGACCAACTCTGTTTGGAGTAAAGGGAGATCAGATTGGGATAGGAAGGGAGAAATATTGGATATCCCTTTGTATTCTGTGTTCACAATCAGACAATATTCTGTGTTCACGATAAGACAATAGGGTGTTTTCTTCAAAGGACAGCATGCGGTACCCAGTGATTGAGGGGCAGGTTTCCACTGATTAAGATGCACTGTGTCTTTAAGGAAGCACCACTGGAGGAGAGATCATCTCCTAGTTTCCTGATCCCGCCTCAGCAGGACCTGCTGTGTTCCCTATACAAGAGCAAAGGAAGCTTTGCCTGCCTGGGGACAGTTCTTTACTCTCAGGGCTCACAGTTCAGAGCCCATGTCTCCAAAGAAATAAATATTCACCTAGGTCTAATACAACTATACACTGTTTAAACATCTTTATTTTGGAGGCAGAAGAAAATATCATTATTTCTTTGACACAAGCTTAAAAAGGAGAATTTTCTTTTCAGTTAGATAAACTTATTCTTTGAGCCTCAATTTATAAATTTGGAATAGGAATAACTGTCTCTCTGTCACATAAACTAGAACATTTTTAAGGTGAGGAAAAGAAAAAATAAAAGAGAAAATGGCTTCTATCTCTATTTGTGAGGGTGTTTTAAAAATTCAGACAGTCATCACTTCAGTGCGGAAGTGTCATTATATTTGTGCAGGATGACAAATTTCATTTTAGCTTTTTTACCTCGTCATATATTCACATGGTGTTAGCAAGTCATTGCTAATCTGGCTTGATAAAGACAGCCACAAAAATTCAAAACAATCATAAAAATCAAGAAACTTCGGTGTTGCAATATTTATATCCCCAACAAGCGCCCTGCTGCTCTGAGTGAGATCTCTTACTTCTGTTCTCTACGCCTCCGGCTGTACCTGGTACAAATACCACACGTTCTCAGCTACCAGGTCATGCCTTCCAGAGCAGATGCAAATCACACCAGATTGGTAGCAGTGGGACCCCTGCCTACCTCATCCACACATTCTTTTTGTTTCATTGTGCATGTAAGAACTTATCAAATGCCAAATAGTTTTAGAAATGCCAGGGCAGAACAAAGAGCAATGGGCCAGGAGATGAAAGCTTCAACATGGGAATTCAAAAATATCAGGTGGAGGGCAGGGCATGCTCTGGCTGATGCTGACTGCTCCGTGTGTGTGCGTATGTGTGCGCGCATGTGTGTGCGTGAAAGAAGAAAGAAAGGGTGTTGGTGGAAACTGACAAGCAACTGTCAGAAACAGAAATAAGATCTGATCTAATTTGAAAGGGTGCAAGAACAACCAGAAGGAATCTGTTAACTGGCCACTAGACTCAGCAAGAATCAAGGAGAAAAGGCTCAAATATAGGAAAATGTTCCAGGCTAACAGAAAATATCCAAAGACAGCAAGAAATTCAGAGAGATATTTACACGGAGACTGGGGGAGCATGGTCAGTGGAAAGCCAGAATACTACTTAACGGATAATACAGGCTGAACCAAGAGAAAATGCTAGAGAACTCGAAAAGAGAGGAATTTGTTTTGTTTCTCACCAGAGAATGAAGTGCCCACCCGAGAGAGTTGGGAGAAAACAAGGACATGAAGAAAGAGGTGAGGTTCTGGAAATATCTCTCCACCTGGCTTGGGAGCACAGCTAGGAAGAAAGAAGGCAGGAAGTGAAACATTGAAAATTGAGACGAGTTGAATGAATTAATGCCACTCATACTTAAATATACACATCAATATATGGGATCTCAAACATTATGTGGAAAATACGGGTTTCTTCCCCTCACTAAGCTGTCTTTAACGATGTGTGTTATTCTGAAAACCCACTAGGTGTAGAAAGTCGGATGAAAGTAAAAGAGAAGAGACAAAGTCAATTCTCATTCCAAATATTTGTAATTCTGCAAAAATGTTTCCAAGATCTGGTTATTGAAGGACTCCTCAAGGGGTGGTCGTGGAAAATATCTAGTAGCAGAAAGCCAGAGAGCTTATTTTGTGAAGTGTGCAGGGCCTGTTTTACCACCATCCCACCTCTGTGGCTCCGTAAGTAGAATACTTTTTTTTTCCACTACGGCAGCTTTGTAAGCCTCAAACAACTTTAAGCTCAAATCAAGTCTAATGGATGTGGGATATTAAAAGTAGGATAAGAAAAAGAAGTGGTGTATTTTTATCCAAACCACAGATGCCTCACCATCTCCTGCAATTCATTGGTAAATAAAGCCACAGTGCTGTTTAATATTCTGGGGATTATAGGCCTGTTATCCGATACTCATGCCCCAGTTGCTCTGTACGTCATCCGTTTAAACACTACAGTTTTATTTCGCACCGTCTTGTAGGTGGGCTGGAGTCATTTGGATCTGAAGCCTTGTCCGTCTTTCAAGTCACAGCCTGAATTTTCACTGCCCAAAGTATTTCACATGTTATCCTACAGTTAAGTCAATAAAGATGAAAATCACATGGCCAGTTACTCTCACTGTCCAGTTACTTAACCTAATTCATCTTCTATAAATTTCACTCAGTAACTCGAACGCTAGCTCTTCACACCCTCTGCCCATTCCAACCCCCACTCAGTGTTTGTACAATTAATCAGTTAGATAGATGGAGAATTTGAGGACCAGCTCAAAGCTCAACTGTTTTATTATCTTTATTATTATTATTATTGACAATCAGTTTTATTTGGGAGACACCTATCTGGTTAATCTCAAAAATCTTAATTTAGCTGAGTGAAGATTTCCAATAATACAAATTTGGTCTCAGTCTTTTCAAAGAAGATGCATCTAATATCCCCTTGTATAGAAATATTTGATGTAGAAAAATAATGGAACAGCAATTGAACATTCACTGAAATGTTATTTTCATTTGGAGTTTTCTAATATTTTTCTATCCATGTTCTTCATCGATCATTTTTATGCCACCTGTCAGAAAAAAACCAAGGCGTCAGTGATTAGTGGCTCCTGCAGAGTCTAGATGCTGCCAGGACAGCTTTTTTCAGTTCACCAACTTTCTCCCTATCTCTTTCCTGAAAGACTTACACTTGAGGACTTTTATTTTAAAGGAAAACCATCTAGCTCTGCAAACACTTGAGCATCAGTTTTAACAGCATCTTGGAAGCTCATTCAACAAATGTGCTATAAAGCATAAGACATACATTCTTTTTTGTGTTGAGTATACTGGGGTATACTGATTAGTCTAACTCACTGAGGCAAGGCACTGCATAGTTTTAAAAGGTCTACCATTCAATGCACTGTAATTAAATTATAGTTAAACTAATGTAATTATTTAGAACCAGAATGTCATTTTTTTCCTGACTTTGTGAACTTACAGGCTCAAATGAATGCAGAGATAAAATAGCATAACACAAGTTGGTTATATATAATCTCGACTATCTTGTGTTTGGAATTAAATTACTTAGGAGTTCAGAGGTTAATAAGAAACACAAGAATTATCCTCTGTGTAATAGCTTTATATTGGCTGAGTTTAAATATAAATGGAGATGATTATTTTGATTATTTACCTGCAAGCACACAGGCTTAGCTGTGCATACACACACGTCACACTCCAATAGTCTCCTCACCTTTGCTGAGGGCCTTTTATGTGACAGGAACTGTATTTTATGTACAGTCTCTCCTGTAATCCACAGAACCACCCTGTCAGGCAGTTATTATTAGGTTCACTTTAGAGACGCTATTACCTCAACTTGGGTATCTCAAAAACGATGCAAACTCTAGCACAAACAAATAGAGCTCATTGTGCTCTTGCCCTGTCATTACCCCCATTTCCACCCCAATCCAGGCTTTCCCATTGTTTTCCACTTTGACCAATGGTCTCACTCTTTGTTCAGCCACAGAAGCCAAAACAAAAACAAAACAAACCTAAGGGTTATCCTTGACTCCTTCTTGTCTTTTACTCCCATGTTCAATCACTATTCAGTCTTATAAATTTTTATGTCCTACACAAGCCTGCTCTTAATTGTGTCACTCACATTACAAAACTAGAACAAACTGCCATTGCAATTTACCTGGACCACGGCGATATTCAACTCATCTTCCAGCATCCATTCCTCTCCATTTGAAGTTCTTAAGGCAAATGTGATCATGTGACTTCCCTGCTTACAACACCTCTGTGGCTTTCCATAGCTCTATGAAAACAAATCTTTAATAAAGCCCACCAGCCCAACCTGATTTTGCCTGCTCTGCTTCTTCAAGATCAAACTGCATCCTCTCTACCTCCTTCCAAGTCTTCTAGCTATGATGACTTCCTTTCTTTTTCTTTTTCTTTTTTCCCCCGTGAGACAGGGTCTCACTCTATCACCCAGGCTGAATGGAGTCAGTATAATTATAGGTCACTGTAGCCACCATCTCCTGGGCTCAAGCTAGCCTCTGGCCTCAGCCTCCTAAGTAGCTGGGACTGCAGTTGCATACCACCACATCTGGTTAATTTTTGATTTTTTGTAGAAACAAAGGAGTCTCACTTTTTTCTTAGGCTGGTCTCAAACTCCTAGACACAAGCAATCCTCTTGCCTTAGCTTCCCAAAGTGCTAAGATCACAGGAATGAGCCACCATGCCTAGATTTCCTTCTGCTTCTTAAACAAATGTTTCATGCTCTGACCTGCCTCAGGACCTTTGCACATGCTATTATGTATGGTTGAATGGACTACTCTTTCCCCATCCTCTTTGCTTAATTAATGCCTACAAATAATATTTTTCTTTTATTGTTACATCTTCAGGAAAGTTTTCCTTGATCCCTTCCTAGGAAAGGTCATTTGTTATATGTTCTCATGGCACCCCATCTCTTTCCTACATAGCATAGGACATGAATATATGTTTATATATGTGGTTGTGTTTTTATTACTTGTCATTTTCATTTGACCACAATTTTTTTGAGGTTAGGAACATTATCTTTTTGCATTCCATGTATCCCCAGTGCTAAGCAAAATTCCATGTTTAGCAAACACTTTGGCCACATGCTTGATTCTGTCCTTACTCTGACGTTAACTTAATAGCTTCACTAATTACTGAATAAAGAAGGGAACAAATTTATTTGAAGACAGAACAGAAAAAACCTATGGAAGCAAATAGGCAAAGTCTATTTCTATTTGAAGTATTTTGATGGTTAGAAAGTGTCATTGATGGGAGGCCGAGGCCAGTGGATCACAAGGTCAGGAGATCAAGATCATCCTGGCCAACACAGTGAAACGCCGTCTCTACTAAAAATACAAAAAAATTAGCCAGGTGTGGTGGCATGTGCCTGTGGTCCAGCTACTTGGGAGGCTGAGGCGGAAGAATCGCTTGAACCCAGGAGGTGGAGGTTGCAGTGAGCCGAGATTGCGCCACTGCACTCCAGCCTGGTGACAGAGCAAGACTCCATCTCAAAAAAAAGAAAGAAGAAAGAAAGAAAGAGAAAGAAGAAAGAAAGAAAGAGAAAGAAAGAAAGAAAGAAAGAAAGAAAGAAAGAAAGAAAGAAAGAAAGAAAGAAAGAAAGAAGAAAGAGTCATTGACATGTCTTAATGCCTAGAATTTCCACAATTTCCTCCTCTGAGTATAGTCATATTTTCTAGAGACTAAAATCTGGCAAAAAATATGTCACCTTGATTAGAATCATCAATATACATGCAATCAACAAGTAGGCAGCAGAAACATATTCTCAAGAGAACTGGTCAAAAGAGAGGTAATTTTGATCAAGAAAAAGCATTAGAAACTTATTGAAAGTATCAAAGCTTGAGAGAATACTTGAGTAAGGTGAGGGCGTGAAGCAAAACATGCCCCAGAAAGGCCGTCCATCTTCTCCCAAGAGGGTGCTCACAGCTGCATCTGTGGAATGTGTAAAACTGAATCATCTGTGGTCCCAGCTCTATAATGGGTGCCATTCACAAAGATACAGCAGTTCAGCACCCAAAATCATTAAAAACAAAAAATTAACCTACTTCAGTATCTTTTTAAGGCATCAAAGGGAAAGCTGACTTTTAATGTAAAGCAAAACTCTAAAACTCTTATTCTCATCTTCATCACTCTCCGTTTTACTCACACGCCACAGCTGTTCCAACAACTGCACCCCCGACCTCCACAACTCCCAGCTCCCTGATGCTCTTATAAACCCTGCTCTTGGAGGCTTTCTGATCACTGATCTTTCTTCTCTATGCCTCGGGACTTTTTCTCATATTTTTTATTTCAATAGGTTTTGGGCTACCAGTGGCTTTTAATTAAAGTTCTATAGTGGTGAATTCTGAGATTTGATTGGACCCATTTCCCTTGCAGTGTACACTGGACCCAATATGCAGTTTTTTAGCCCTTACCACCCTCCCTATCTTCCTCTTTGAGCCCCCAAAGTCTATTATATCATTCTTACACCTTTGTATGCTCATAACTTAGCTCCCATTTATAAGTGAGAACATACGACATTTGGTTTCCCTTTCCTGAGTTACTTCACTTAGAACAATGGCTTCTAGCTCTACCCAAGTTGCCACAAAAGACAACATTTAATTCTTTTTTATAGCTGAGTAGTATTCTATGATGTATATGCACTACATTTCCTTTATCCACTCATTGGTTGGCGGTATGCCTAGGGTTTTTTTGTGAGTTAGGTCAATTACCTGAGCTCGCTGCCTGTTTTTGCCCAATTCCAGATCTTCCAAATAACAGGAGTGGACCCAACAGGCAGAAATCTTATTTCCTTAGCATAAGGGAGCCAGAAAAAAACTGAAAATGTTTTCAGTGATTTTTAAAGACATGAGTGAATGTCTTTTGAAATTACTGTTTTTCCCTTGTTATTGAAAATATGCAAGTTTTTACTATGGAAAGCAAATAAAACCCTGCTTTATATTTCAGAATTTATGAGGTAGATTTCACATAGTATTACGTTTTGGAAAGCTAAGGCTCTTTTCCCCTCCTTTGGTCATTGTAAGATTGGGGGTGGGAGTAGGTGGTGTAGATTTCCTGGTTTCTTTTAAGCATACAGTCTTTGGATGAAATGTGTCTGAGTAGTACATTATATTGGAGAGTCAGAAAGGAACAGGAGATATTAGGCACTACGACAAGGAGTCAGAGCAGATGGCAAAAGAGAGGAGCATGTGGATAGAGAGAATAACACTAAGGACAACCCCCCCAAGTTGCCATTTTGCTTCAGGAAGGCCCTGGCATGGAAGTATCAGAGAGGCAGCATGATACAGCACAGGAAAATTGTCTTGAGATAATTAACCCAAAATTGAGTTTCCAAATTGTTTATTGCCTTCCATGCACACATATCCAAATAAGCCAAAGACCACATATCTGCAGAAATGAGAGATGGCCCCTTGTTGAAATCTCTAATGGTCTGCTTGTTGCAAACTCCAGTTAACACTGTGCTCTGAAGTGAAACACTCCAAGTAATGTAGATTTCAATGTGTGGCATGCTTTCTGCAGTGAAGCACAGGTAATGATTTTCTCATTTGATACCTAATGAGATTGTTCAAACTAATTTCAGGCTTACTATAACTTTTTGAAGGAAGACAGGAACAGTATTAAGAAAACAAACTATCGCAATGATCCCATGCTAGGGAGAATTGCGTAAGTTGCCTTTGGTCCCAGAATTCTGGTCTTAAACGGTAATGGTAAAGTATGCTTTATCAAATTAACCAAGAAAGAGTTTTAATGTATATATGTTATATCATAACAAAGTCTGAAAATTCTACAAGTCTTGGAGATAGACCAGTTAACTGCAAACCATCATTGGTTACATTTGAATTTAAATTTCCAGCAAAATTTATATGAAAATGCATACAAGGTGGTTTCCATTAGAGTCATGAAGTTTCATTACCTGGAAAACCTATGAAATATATCCTAGCAGTTCTCTAGTTTACTTATAGGCTGTTCTACTATGTATATCACCATAAAGATTTTTGACATGATGCTTTTCTAGTACAATATATTTGAAATAAATAGCATATGTAATCTCACTCCCCTCTAAATCCTCACATTGAAAGATAAAATGATGCTGTCTGTTTTAACTTTCAGGCTTATTTTTTGAATTATTTTTCAAAGAAAACATGAGAGAAAAGGCAAGAATGAAGGGAAGGAAACTTGCTAACAGGCTGAAATTAAATTTAACAGCCACTGAAAGGCCATTACCACATACCTCTATAACTCAGTTGGGAGACTACACGTAGATGATTCCACAGTCAATTGTTTTTATCCTTTAATAGAATGCATATGCTAAAAGATAAACTGTTTGGGTTCAAAGGACAGTGAATTCATTAAAAGAAGTTCCTAATAAAAGTGATTCAATCTTTGTATTTAGCTTTTAATACAAAAAATTAATTAACATTTGCATTATGAAACCTGACCTCTCCAGGGAAATATAATCAATTCTCCCAATACAAGATGGATTCTGCAGAGGACATAATTTCTAATCGTAGTGCTCATCAATCATGTCAGTAGTACAGGGGAACTGTAAATGATACACAAAACTATTAAACTCTAGGCTCTTTTAAAGCCAGTTGTCAACACCACAGTATATAAATATATGCTTACAGTGGGGACCATTTAATTATAATATTGATTAAATTATTACAGTTCCTGGCATAATGCAGGATGGTGGTGTGCTATCTGGAAGGAATGCAAGACAACTGAAAACATATCTGTAGGTTTGCAAATGTAATTTCACAAGGAAATTGTGTTAATTACAGCAGCATGATGCATGCAACTCATGCAAAGGCTGCATTACTGAGAAAAAATAGAGTTTTGGTTGAAGACTATCATTCAAGAAGAAAAAGTAGAGGTGATTTTAGGTCATTTTTAAACAACTACTTTATTTTTGTTATTTTGAAACATTCCCTTTTAAATGGGGTCCTTTTTAATTGAGGTAAAATTTTATATTGCATACAATTTACTATTTTAACAATTTAAAGTGTACAATTCATTGTCTTCCAGTACATTCACATATTACCATCACCACTATCTAATTTCAGAATATTTTCATCACCCCAAAAAGAAATGCTGCACTTGTTAAGTAGTCACTCCTCATAAATAGAATCACACAATATGTGGCTTTTTGTGTCTCACTTCTTTCCTTTTGCTTTCAAGATATATCTATATTGTAGAATGTATCAGTACTTCATTTTTTATTTCAGATGGAGTCTTGCTCTGTCAACCAGGCTGGAGTGCAGTGGCAAGAGCTTGGCTCACTGCAGCCTCTGACTCCCAGGTTCCAGTGATTCTCCTGCCTCAGCTCCCAAGTAGCTGGGATTGTAGGCATGTGCCACCACACTCAGCTAATTTTTGTACTTTTAGTAGTTTCACCATGTTGGACAGGCTGGTCTCAAACTCCTGACCTCAGGTGATCTGCCTGCTTCGACCTCCCAAAGTGCTAGGGTTACAGGCGTGAGCCACCGCACCCAGCAGTACTTCACTTTTTGACAATAATATTCCATTGTATGGATGTAGCTCATTTGTTTATCTATTCTTCATCTGATAATCATTTGGGTGGTTTCTACTTTTTAGGTATTATGAATAATGTTGCTATGAATATGAACATTTTGCACAAACTTTGGTTTGAACACCTGTTTTCAGTTCTCTTTAGTGTACACCTAAGAGCAGATTTACTGTTTAATATTTGAGGAACCACCGAAGCGATTTCCACAGTGGTGGCACAATTATACATTCCTACCAACCATGTATGAAGGCTTCAGTTTCTCTGCATCCTTCTCAACATTTGCTATTTTTCTTTGTTCAAAATCATTATTATTGTAGCCTTCCTAGTGGCTACAAAGTAGTGTCTCATTCTGGTTTTGATTTACATAAAACTAGTGACTAGTAATGTTCAGCATAATTTCATATGAATATTGGCTATTTGGATATCATCTTTTAAGACATATTGATTCAAGTTCCTTGCCTATTTTTTAACGGAGTTTTTTGGTCTTTTTGTTGTTCAGTGATTCAAGTGCTTTATATGTTATGAATACAAGACTCAACAGATTTATAGTTTGCAAGTATTTTCTCACCCCTCTGTAGTCTAGATTTTTACTTTCTTGACAACATCCTTTGATGCATAAAAGTTTTTAATTTTGATGGAGTCCAATTTATTTTTTATTTTGTTGCTTGTCATATGTGTAAGAAACCATTGCCAAATTCAAGGTCATAAACCTTTACATCTGTACTTTTTTTCTAAGAGTTTTATTCTTTAACTCTTACATTTAGATCTTGAATACATTTTGAAAAAATTTTTGTATGTGGTATGAGGTAATGGTTTAGTGTCACTCTTTCGCATGTGGTTAGTCGTCCCAGCACATTTTGTTGAAGACATTATTCTTTCCACACTGAATGGTCTTGGTTCAAAATGATTTTACCATTAGTGTACAGGTTCATTCCTGAACTCTTAATTTCATTTCATTGATCTATATATCTACCCTTATATCAGTTCAACATTGTTTTGATTACTGTAGCTTTGCAATAAGTTTTGAATTCAGTAAGTATAAGTCTTCCAAATTTCTTCTTCTTCTTCAAGATTATTTGGCTACTCAGAGTTCCTTGAAATGGAAAATGAATTTTAGAATCAGCTTTTCCATTTATAAAGAAAAGGTAATTGGGGTTTTGGCAGAGATTTCATCAAATTTGTAGATAATTTTGGGTAGTATTGCCCATCTTAACAAAATTTCCCAATCCATGGATATGACATATCTTCTCATTTATTTATATTTCATTTTATTTCTTTTCTGTTTTTTTTTCATTTTCTGAACATTTTGCACTTACTTGGTTAAATTTAATTCCAAGTATTTTATTCATTTTGATGCTATTGTAAATGAAATTATTTTCTTGATTTTATTGTAGGATAATTCATTGATAGCGCATAGAAATACAGCTAATTTTTTATGTTACTCATACAAAATTCTTGTAGTTCCCTGAAAATTTAGTGACTTTGTTTATTAGTTCTAATAGGCTTTTTTTTTCATATATTCTTAGGATTTTTCTATATATCAAATTATGTCATTTTCCAATAGAGATCATTTTACTTCTTCTTTTTCTATGTGGATATGTTTTATTTCTTTTTCTTACCTAATTGCCCTGGCCAGAACTTTCAATGCAATGTGAAATACAGTTGGTGAGAGTAAACATCCTCATCTTGCTTCTGATCTTAGAGGGGAAGATTTCAGTCTTTCACTGTTGAGTATGAAGTTAGCTGTGGGTTTTTCAGATATGCCTTTTATCAGATTAAAGATGTTCTCTTCTATTTCAAGTTTGTTGAGTAATCTTACCATAGAAGTTTGTTGGATTTTGTCAAATGCTTTTTCTGCTTGGATTGAAATTATCATGTGCTTTTTTTTTAATCCTTTCTTCTATTACATTAATTAATTTCTTTATGTCAAACCACTCTTGCATTCTTGAGATACATAATCACACACATAGTGTATGATATTTTCAATATGTTTCTAAATTAGATTTGCTAAGATTTTGTTGAAGATTTTTTGCATCTTGTTCATGAGGGATACTAGTCAATAGTTTTCTTTCCTTATAATGTCTTTTTCTGGCTTTGATATCAGGGTAACACTAGCCACATAGAATTAGTTAAGAAGTGTACTCTCTTTTTCGGTTTTTAAAAAAGAGTTAGTAAAAAATTAGAAAAATTACTGATAATCCTTCTTTAAACATTTGATAGACTTTATCAATGAAACTATCTGGTTCCAGGCTTTTCTTTTTTGAAAGTTTTTGTCTCTGACATTTGACAGTTTGATTATAATGTGTATTAGTGTGGATCTCTTTCAGATTATATTATATGAGATTCACTGAGCTCCTTGGATGTATAAATAAATTATGCAAGTTTTCAGACATTGCTTTCTAAACTATTACTTCCATCCCTTTTTCCTTCTTTTCTTCTTAAAGGACTGATATTATACCTATGCTGTTATACTTGATAGTATCCTACAGGTCTTCTAGATTCTGTTCTTTTTTTGTTGTTTTCATTCTTTTTTCTTTCCTCTACTCAGATTGGGTAATTTCAACTGACCTCTGTTCAAGTTTGCTCTTTCTTTCTTCTGCCTACTCAAATCTACTGTTGACACCCTCTACTGGATTTTTAATTTTGGTTACTGTAGTTTTCACCTCCAGAATTTCAATTTGGTTCCTTTTTGTAATTTCCATCACTTTATTTGTATTATCTATTCAGTGAAATATCATTCTCATGATTTCCTTTAACTTCTTTCACATGGTTTTCTTTAGTTTTTTGAAAAACTTGTTTTAAAATCTTTGTGTATTAAGTACAGTAACTAAGTGTCCTCAGGGACAGTTTTTACTTTCTATTTTTCCAGTATATGGGTCATATATATTCTCCTCCTAACCCAGGGTTTGTTATTGCTGCTTGTTGTGGATCTGTTTGTTTTCTAAACTAATTTTGTCAAGTTTGTATTCTTTGTCATGTGTGCATGGGTGGCTCTATCTGGCTAGATTGGTGTTGAGCTAGTGGTTTGACCTATATTTTCTTACATCTAGAACCTCCTTCCCCACCCCAATTCCCCTAGTCTTTGCAGATAAACTGTGTGTGTGTAAAGAGCACACTTTCAAACTCTCCTGGAAGTTTACAAAATTTATCATGTCCCTGCTTGTCACTGTATCTATTATTTGCCCTAATTGTTATTCCTTGCCTCAAGTGCCAGTGGCTAATGCAGTTGCATTAGAAATGCTCCCCATGTAGCCATCTCTACCAGGTCACATAAGGCAAGCCCTTTAAGGCTGACATTTAGGGACCCACCAAACAGGACAAACCCACAACCATAATTCTTTGGGAACAGGTCTGCTCTGCTTCAGCCAGCACAAGAAAATCACACCAGAAATGCAGGCTGCTGTCTTCAAGACTATTCTCAAGCTGAGGAAAGAGGAGAGGGCCAAGACAAGTTAAAACCCTACAAAGCTCTTCTAAGATTCAGTCACTTTTTCTTGATTAAATGTTTTTCTGGTTACTATAAATCTTTAGCTGGCTTCCAGAGTTGTGATAAAGCTGATTCTGACAGGGTATTTTTGTTTTTGTTGTTGCCAAATTATTTGCTCTTCTTGTGGTGCATCAGTATTTTGAAGTTTCCTACTCTACCCTTTTTATTGATGTCACCTAGAGCATTCCTTTTATATCACAAAAATATCACAGATACAGGAAAAAATTCACAAAGAAACTATTTTTGAAATATTGTAGCTCATAAAACAGTGAGTGACTTATCTAATTTTTGTGTTTTGTCATATTTCTTCAAGTGGACATTTTACTCGGTTGTAAATCATTTATAGGTTGGTAACGTTTACAGGTGATATACAGGGTGACTTGCATGAGAAAAGTGTATCAACTGATTTGCCCCACGTTGAAATTTTCTAGTTCTATGGACTCCATATTTATTGTTTAAACTCCTGAATTTTAAAAGAGAAAGCAGGAAGCCAGGGGCTAATTTAGTGCACACAGTCCATTTAATTCTAGTGGTTCATCTTTTTCCTAATTAAGGAATCAGTTCACTGTCTTCCCTGGCATACAGAATAAGGGACTTATCCTATCAAACTTCGGTTCTCATGATGACTAGCTGCTTGGGAAATCTCTGATGTCCTGGAAGAAACATCGTGTCAGCCAGTCTACATGAAAGGGATTGGCAAACATTTTCTGAACCGTCGGCACTACTAATTCTCTTCCCTACTTTATCACACACCATCTCAACGAGAACTTGTCCAAGAACTCAAACAGACCATGTGTGAGCTAGCAAGCCCTAAGGGGACTTCCAAGCTCCCCCAGCCACACACAAAACAAACAGGAACCAGCAACAAGCAGGATACACCTGCTCAAGAGACGAGGGCCATAAGGTAAGAGTGAAGGAGATGCACCTCACTTCTCAACCTGAGCCAGGCTGACAGATCTGTGGGACCCAGGATAATGTGGGAGGAAATGAGCCCCATCACTGCAACCCATGACCAGTCCTGGCATCCTCCTGTGATCTCCTCACCCATTCCAGATTATCATTCCTACATAGCCCAATTAGGAGATAAGCTTCCAGCAGCTCAGTGTTCTTCATATCACTGTCACTGGGATACCTGAGAAACTTTCTGGAAGGAAATTTATGACTACTTCATCAGTGGTTGTCTTTGAGTGGTAATTGGTATTCTTCTACTTTTTAAATTTCCTATTTGTTAATATAGCAAATAGTTATATTATAAAAGAAATGTAAGCATACTTAAGCTTTATTCTCCTTAGTTTAAAACTAAGTCTTTTTATTATTTTATTATTTTATCTATAAGATAGGATAGACTTGAAAACTGTTCTAGCAATTCCTGAACCAAGATTTCTGGCCAAAAGGAGCAGAGTTTCTGAAATGGCTTCTCATTTTATTGAAGCTGTGGCCCCTGCACAGAAGCCCCTCGGTGAGTGCTGAAATATTTCCAGCACAGGAAAGAAACACTTAGGAACACATTACCATCAGTCTAAGCACTTTCCAGAAAATAATTTTAAGTATTTAGCCATCTAACTTTTTGAAGAAAAAAAAAGACTTACATGTAAATAAAATCTGCAAGTTTGTATCTCCTCAAAATTCATATTGAAATTCTAACCCCCAGGGTGATGATATTAATACATAAGGCCCTTTTGGGCATGTATAGGTTATGAGTGCATAACCCTCATAAATGGGAGTAGTGCAGCAATAAAAGAAGACCTGTGGAAACTTGTTTGCTCTTTCTATCATAGAAGGGAGTAGCAAAAAGATGCTGTCTATGAATGAGAAAACACACTTCACCCAACATTGAATCTGCCAGTGCTGTGATCTTGGACTTCCCAACCTCTAGAACTGTGAGAAATCAATTTCTTTTGTTTATGATCCAACCCACTTTATGGTATTTTGTTATAGCATCCTGAACAGACTAAGACACAAACTACATCAAATCTTCCTCCCCATCCCACCTCCACTCAAATTGTCTCTAACTCACTGACTGGCAACACCAGCCCAAATATGAACTCAAGCATTGGGAGCCATCTTTTGCCTTTGTCAATTTAGGTTATCCATTTCTCTAAGATTTGACATGGACATGTGGATCTACAGCTCTGTGAAAGAGGCACTTTTATCTTTATATTATGTTGGTTTGCGGAACAAGAGAAGATGAAAGGGGTGATAAATAAAGTTTGGATAGCCAAATATTTAAAGTTTTTTTTAAAGCACTCTTTCAAACTGTATTTAAACTTGCTAAATCTAAAGTACTCTGAACGCAATTCATCTTCAATTCTGATTTAACAGTATACAATCTGACCCCACTCTACCCCACCCCCTAGAAAACGAATGTGAGCAGGAACAACAGAAATATACTGGGTGTATAAACAGACATAGAAACTTCAAATAAGATTTGGTAGAATGAAACCTCTGTAGACTAGAAATTCATCCTTTTTATTAAGTAGAACTTTATAACCATTCTTCTTATCTCTTCCACAAGGGAGCTGTTTCTGTATAAACTAGGACAAATTTACATAAATTAAAATTTTGCTTTAAGTATCAAGTTTTAGAGGGAAGGAAAGAAGTATTTACTGATTATTAGATATCTAATATTAGATAATTAGCTATCTACTGTGAGCCAGGGCATTGTGGTGTTTGGTTTAAGCACAGATTTCACTTCGATTTTGTCAAATGTTCTGAGTTGGAAACAGTGAGGTGCAAAGGCCAAATGACTTGCTCAAAATCATTCAGTTAAGAGACAGGCTCAAAGTCAAGACTTACTTGAGTGCAAAGCCACCATTTCCTTTCCCTTATCCCCTTCTTAAGGATATTTTTCCCCACTGGTTTCAATAGCTCATGTACATTCTAAATTATGTGCATTGAGCCTGTGGAAAAAGGAAGGTAGAAAATACAACAAAAGTAAGACCAATGAACATAATAAATTCATCTTTAGTAGATTTGCCTAGTCTGATGACTAAATACAACCAATATAAGGTTTTGTTTTCAAATGCCATAAGTAATCTATTCTTATTATTTAAATGTTTTAGAACATTCTGAGTTACTTATCTTGGGGCCATCAAACCTTTTGAAAGGACCTTTCGGTATTTTATAGAAAATGGACTTTCCCCTTAAGAGTTTTAAGCACTTGTATATAAACCAAATTCATTCATATGCTCCTAAATTATTCCCCTTGCTTCCCATTTTGACTCATTTAAAAGAGTCTAAAGTCAAGTTTTCAAAATGGCTTTTTGAAGTTTTTCATCTTTTGAGATTTAAATTTTAAATTTATGTCTTTGCTACTCCACGCCTTCTTCTTTCCTAATATATTTTTCACTTACTTCAAACCATCAACATTTCCCTGCCATGAGGTTTGATTTATATTGCCTAGGAATGTAATCCAATCATGAATATTCCTTGAGAATGCCAGCATGGCATGAGAGAGACCTCACTCTCATGATCTTTCTAGAGTAGAAAACAAAAGGCAAAAACATTGATGTGATTTTAAAAATTCTATCAAGCAAACCGAATAAGCCTATAGCAATAAAAGAAACTTGGCTCTTCCCTGAATCCAAAATTACAAGTAACAATTCTTCAGTCTACCACTCTTTGCTCTTCTTGACTTTTCACACACAGGAACTGGAATTGAGCAGCTGAAGTTCTAAATTAGAGCACAAATAACCACATCCTTTTTCCCATCTACATGCAAGGTCTTATGTGCATCTCCAGTAAACCCAGGCACTTGCATTTCACCTAACTAGCAAAAATCTGGTCCTCTGTCCTGTCCCACAGCTACATGAGCATGGATACTACTGAGCCAAAGGGTGTTTGTGTTGGTCTTTGTGTTGCCAGTTACAGAAACCCATGCTAATGATTCAAGTAAAGGGCATATTTACTGTGAATACTGAGGTATATGCCACAGTGAAGGTACAATGAAGCCTTAGTTAGGGCAGGAAACAATGATACCCCAGGGACACCAGTCATAAGATTTTATAGACATTCTAATTATTGTTCTATACTTAACTCAGATTTAAAAACTCTCACATTTGGTGTCTCTTGGTTCCACTGTTAGATTCACAGGACAAAATATCTCATTATTGCAGCTGGTTCCACCATCTTGCTGAGCGTTCCTCAGTACACATCTATCCACTAAGTGTCAAACCTTGAGTCCTGGGAATTATAACCTGAAAAGGGAAAGTTGCTGTACCTCAGCGAGTTTTCCTAAGAGATGTCTAATACAGGGGTCTCCAATCCCTGGACAGTGGACTAGTACCTCTCCTACTCCTCCACCCCCATCCATGGAAAAATTGTCTTCCATGGAACAGGTCCCTGATGCCAAAAGAGTTAGGGGCTGCTGGTCTAATAGATACAGGCTCTATGCCAATGCTCAGTTCTCTTGAGGCTCTCTTAAAGTGTGGGCAGTCCAGGAGAGACCCTAAGTCTAATTTGCAAAGACTAAGTTAGCAGGTACAAATTGGACTGTGTAAATGTTGATTTCATTAATAACAGTTGATACAAGTCCTATTTTTACTTAGTTTAATTCAGCAAACTTCAATAAAGTGTTTACAATGTACAAAAACACTGTTATATAGAGTAGGTCTGTCTATTAAAAATGAAATGACTTTTGTCACAAAGCAAGCTTTTTCTGAATTTGACAAGGAAGTTTTAATTAATGGTCACTTTTAAATATATACATAGATTTTTAATTTTGACTGTTGCTTAAGTACAGGTGGTACATGTTCAGATTTGTTTTACGGGATATTGCATAATGCTGAGGTTTGGGGTATGAATCCCGTTATCCAGCTAATGAGCGTAATATCCAATAGGTAGTTTTTTAACCCAACTCGCTTACCCTCTAGTGGTCTGCAGTGCCTATTATTCCATATTTATGTCCTTGTGTGCTCAATGTTTAGCTCCCACTTATAAGTAAGAACATGCAGTATTTGGTTGTCTTTACTCATGTTAATTTGCCTAAGATTATGGCTTCCAACTCTATCATGTTACTGCAAATGACATAATTTCATTCTTTTTTATGGCTGCATAGTATTTTATGGTATGTATGTACTACATTTTCTTTATCCACTCTACCACTGATGGGCACCTGAATTGATTCTATGTCTTTGCTATTGTGAATAGTGCTGTGAACATACAAGTGCATGTGTCTATTGATAGAATGATTTATTTTCATCTGGGTATATAGCCAGTAATGAGATGGCTGTGTTGAATGACAGCTCTGTTTTAAGTTCCTTGAAAAATCTTCAGACAGCTTTCCACAGTGGCTGAACTAACTTACATTCCCATCAACAGTGCATAAGTATTCCCTTTTCTCCATGGCCTTTGTCAACATCTTTTTTTTTTTTTTTTCCTTTTTTGTAATAGTCATTCTGACTGGTGTGAGATGATACCTCGTTGTGGTTTTGATTTGTATTTCTCTAACGATTAGTGATGCTGAGCATGTTTGCATGCTTGTTGGCTGCCTGTAGGTTTTCTTTTGAGAAGTGCTGGTTCATATCCTTTGCCCATTTTTTAATAGGATTATTGGTTTTTGGCTTGTTGATTTAAGTTCTCTATAGATCCTAGACACTAGGCCTTTGTCTGATGCATACTTTGCAAATATTTTCTCACAGTACTAGGTCGTCTGTTTGCTTTGTTGATCATTTCTTTTGCCATGCAGAAGCTCTTTAGTTTAGTTAGATCCCACTTGTCAATTTTTGTTTTTGCTGCAATTGCTTTCGAGAACTCAGACAAAAATTATTTGCCAAGGCTGGTATTGAGAAGAGTATTTCCAAGGTTATCTTCCAGGATTTTTATAGCTTGAGGTTTTACATTTAAATATTTGACTCATTTTAAGTTAATTTTTTTATATGGTGAAAGGTAGGGTTCCAGCTTCAATTTTCTGCATATGGCTAGGCAGTTACCACAGCACCATTTATTGAATGTCTTTTCCTCATGTCTTGCTTTTGTTGGTCCTGTTAAAGATCAGATGGTTATAGGAATGCAGCTTTATTTCTGAGTTTTTTATTCTGTTCCATTGGTCTATGTGTCATTTTTTGTAAAAATACCAACCTGCTTTGCTTACTATGGCTTCATAGTACAGTTTGAAGACAGGTAATGTGATGCTTCTAACTTCATTCTTTTTGCTTGGAATTGTTTTGGCTATTTGGGCTCTTTTTTGTTTCTATATTAATGTGAGAATAGTTTTTTTTGTTTTGTTTTTTGTTTTTTGGTTATATGAAGAATGACATTGTTTGATAGGAATAGTGGTTGAATCTGTAAATTGCTTTGGGCAGTATGACCTTTTTTACTATAATGATTCTTCCAATCCATGAGCATGGAATGTTTTTCCATTTATTAGTATAGTCTCTGATTTCTTTCAACAGTGCTTGTAGTACTCCTGGTAGAGCTCTTTCACCTCCTTGGTTAGTTGTATTCCTAGATATTTCATTTTATGTGTGGCTGTTGTAAGTGGGATTGCGTTCTTGATTTCACTCTCAATCTGGATGTTGTTGTTGTATAGAAACACCAACATTTTGTACACTGAGTTTGTATCCTGAAGCTTTACTGTTTAATGTCATTTATTGGCTCTAGGCAGAGTTTTTAGGATTTTCTTTTTCTTTTTTTTCTTTTTCTTTTTTTTTTCTTTTCTTTTTTTTTTTTTTTTTTTTTTTTTTTTTTTGAGATGTAGTCTTACTCTGTTGCCCAGGCTGGAGTACAGTGGCACAATCTCTGCAACTTCCACCTCCTGGGTTCAAGCAATTCTTCTGCCTCAGCCTCCCAAGTAGCTGGGATTACAGGAAGGTGCCACCATGCCTGGCTAATTTTTGTAATTTTAGTAGAAATAAGGTTTTACCATGTTGGCCAAGCTGGTCTTGAACTTCCAACCTCAAGCAATCCACCTGCCTCAGACTCTCAAAGTGCTGGAATTACAGGCATGAGCCACCAGGATTTTCTACGCATAGAATTATATCATCAGTGAAGAAAGATAGTTTGATTTCTTCTATTCTTATTTAAATGCCTTTTACTTCTTTCTCTTGCCTGATTGCTCTGGCTAGGAATTCCATCACTATGTTGAATAAGAGTGTTGAGAGTGGGGTTCCTTGTCTTGCTCCAGTTCTGGAGGGGAACAGTTTAAGCTTTTATCTGCTCATTATGATGTTGGATTTGGGTTTGTTATTAACGGCTCTTATTATTTTGAGGTACGTTCCTTGATGCCTAGTCTCTTGGAATTTTTTTCATGAAGAGATGTTGAATTTTATCAGAAGCTTTTTCTGCATCTATTGAGATGATCATATAGTTGTGCTTTTAATTCTGTTTATGTGGTGAATCATATTTATTGATTTGCATATGTCGAACCAGCCTTGCAGTCCAGGAATAAGCCTAACACTGTATTAACTTTTTGTTGTGCTGTTGGATTTGTCTTTCTAGTATTTTGATGAGAATGTTTGTATCTATGTTTATGAGGGATATTGACCTGAAGATTTTTGTTGTTGTTGTTGTGTCTCTGCCAGATTCTGGTATCAGGCTGATGTTAGCTACATAGAAAGAGTTAGGGAGGAGCCCCTCCTCCTCGATTTTTTTAGAATAGTTTCAGTAGGCTCAGTATCAGTTCTTCTTTATACATCTGGTAGAATTCAGTCATGAATTCATCTGGTCCAGGGTTTTTTGTTTTTTTTTGGTTTTGTTTTGTTTTGGTTTTTGTTGGTAGGTTCCTTGTTATGATTTAATTTCAGAAGTTGATATTGGTCTACTTAGGATTTCAATCTCTTCCTGATGCAATTTTGAGATATTGTATACTTTCAGGAATTTGTACATTTTCCCTAAATTTTCTAATTTGTGCACACAGAGTTATTTATAGTAGTCTCTGAGGGTCTTTTGTATTTCTGTGGGGTCAGCTGCCATACCACCTTTGTTAATTCTGATTGTGCTTATTTGGAATTCATTTTTCTTTTTCTTTGTTAATCTAGCTAGTAGCCTATCAATCTTATCTGCTTTTATTGAAGAACTAACTGTTGATTTCATAGACTTTTTTCAATTTGGATTTTATCTCAATTTAATTGTATAATTAAGTCCTTTTCTAATTTTAACTATTTCTTTTCTTCTGCTAGCTTTGGGGTTGGCTTTTTTCCTTTTACTATAATTTCTTTAGGTAAAATGTTAGATTGTTATTTTCAAATCTTTACAACTTCTTGATAAAGGCATTTTAATGCTATAAACTTTCCTCATAACATTGCTTTAGCTGCATCTTAAAGACTTTGGTAAATTGTGTTCCTATTTTCATTAATTTTAATTTTTTTTATTTCTGCCTTAATTTTGATGTTCAGTTGGGAGTTATTCCAAAGTAGGTTGTTTAATTTTCATATATTTGTATAGTTTTGAGATATTACACCAAACTAAGCTTCATAAGTGAATTAGAAATAATCATTCTTAGACAAGCAAATGCTTATAAGAAATTCTTAAGAGAGTGCTAAACATGAATTTGAAAGAATAGCACCTGCTATCAAAAACACACTTAAGCACATAGTCCACAGACACTATGAAGCAATCATGCGATCAAGTCTAACAACCAGCTAACGACACAATAAAAGGACCAAAATCACACATATTCATAATAATCTTGAATGTAAATGGGTTAAAAAAAAAAACCACTTAAAAGACACAGTGTCGTAGCCTGGACAAAAAAGACAAGACCCAACTATCTGTCATCTTCAAGAGACCCAACTCACATGTGTCCATATCCAGAGGCTCAAAATAAAAGGATGGAGTAAGATTTACTATACAAACAGAAAACAAACAAGAGCAAGAATCACTATTCTTATATCAAATAAAACAGACTTTAAACCAATAAAAATTAAGAAGGACAATGGAGGGCATTACAGAACGATGAAGGGTACAATTCAACAAGAAGACTTAGCTATCCTAAATATATACGCACCAAATATTGGAGACTCATACTGATAAAACAAGTTCTTTTTGACCTACAAAAAGACTTAGGCAACCACACAATAATAGTGAGAGACTTCAACACCCCACTGACAGTATTAGACAGATCATTAAGGCAGAAAACTAACAAAGAAACTCTGGACTTAAACTTGACACTTGACCAATTGGACCTAAATGACATCTACATAACACTCCATCCAACAACCACATCCTTCTCACGCAACATATTCTAAGATCAACCACATGTTTGGTCATAAAGCAAGCCTCAAGAAACTGAAAAACAAAATGGAAATCATACCAAGCATACTCTCAGATCACAGCATAATCAAAATAGAAATCAATACCAAGAAAATTCTTCAGTAAATATCTACTGAGCTCTAACTACATACCAGGCAGTGTTTCAGCTTTGGGGATGCAGTAGTTAACAGGACAGAGAGAAGTCTTTGCCATCATGGAACATTTACTGTAGAGAAGCAAAGCAAGTAGTGATTAAAAGACTGGATGCAAATCCTGGCTCTGCTATTCACTAGGTGAGAGGCACATTTCTGAACCTCTCTGTTCTTCAGTTTTCTCATTTTTAAACTGAGCATGATGCTACCTGTATTAGGCCATTCTTGCATTGCTACAATGAAATACCGGAGACTGTGTAATTTATAAGAAAAGAGGTTTAGTTGACTGATGTTCTGAGGCTTTACTAGCAGTACGGTGCCATAATCTGTTCAGCTTCTAGAGAGGCCTCAGGAAGCTTACAATTATAGCATAAACCAATGGGGGAGCAAACAAATTACATGGTGAAAGTAGGAGCATGCAAGAGAGTAGGTGGGAGGTGCCACACACTTTTAAATAAGGAGATCTCACAAGATCTCACTCACTATTGCAAAGACAGCACCGAGTCTTAATGAATCTGCTGCCATAATACAAGCATCACCCACCAGGCCCCACCTCCAGCATTGGGCTTACAACTCAACATGAGGTTCAGGCAGAGACAAATATTCAAACTATATTAGTACCTGTCTAATAGTGTTGCCATAGAAGTGTATGTATCACATACTAAGAGCTGCTGTCATTATCATCATCATCATCATTAGTGATTCTTCAATCTGATCTTTATCTCCTCTTACTCTAAGATCCATACCTACAGTGATTCCTATCTTTATCCAACTCCACAACTCCACCAAGAAATTCTCTTGAACCAGACTAATGAAGCTGAGCCTGAGAGTTTTATTTACTTACCTATTGAGTGTATGAGAAAGTATGTTGGATGCTGACTTCATGAGAAGCAGATCCTAAATTGGAGTTTGTGGTATAACATGTTCATTAGAAGAAGGAAGCAAAATTAGGCAGAAGGAGATGTGAACTGCAACTCAGGCACAGCAAATTCTCAACCAACCTACATGGCTCTCTGAAAATAGTATCGTCCACTAAAATGCCCTATTTGGGGCCAAAATGGCTTCGTCTTTGTACTCCTACTGCTATCAATTCCTAGGAATCTAGAGGATCTGGTCAGGGTATCTCTTGTGTCAACCAGAGACTGAATAATGTCTGCATAAGAAAATAAGCATAATCTTAGGTCATATAAAGCTTACAGTTTAGTTAATGAGAGGAATCTGCATAAATAATGTTAACAGACAGAATATGTTTAAGCAAAATTACTAAGTGTTTCGAGAGTTCATTTACTAGAAAGATTACTTTTGGCTCAGATAAGAACATAAAATAATATCCATTGAGTGCTTTGAGTGTGTGAGGGACCATGTTGGATGTTGAGTTCACCAGAAGCTTAACTCCTAAAGCTAAGAAAATATTAAAACATAGATTGAAATAGAAATTCATAAAGTCTTACATGATCAGTATATTAGTTCTCATTTAATTGAATTTTATGTCTTCAATTAAATTGGCATGATTATATCTGAGACTCTGTATCAATGCAAGTCAAAGTATCTTCCACAGACTGTGACGATCCGCGAACTGTTACCAGTCTGTAAGTAGACAAGTATAGAGAGTAAAAGTAAGCATTTAAAAAAGTTCTTTTAGCAATTTGACAATGCAGTTTTCTGTCTATTAACTTAAAGAATAAAAATGGGAGTTTGTATTTTGTACATCTGTATTTTTTCTACTTTTTTTTGGTAATACATTTTTATTGTGTTTTGCAAAAGTGTTTGTCTGTAATGGATTATTTAATTTTCTCAGAAAAAAATGCATGTTCCTTCACTATAGATTGTTGAAAAAGCACTGTTCAACATTAAATATGACTTAAATGTCTCTTTAAACTTTAATCTCTTTCATGCTTATGCTTATAAAGTTGGATATAAGAATGTATTTTATTTAAAGAATAAACTACAAATTGCCTACATAATGAATTATTTTACTTGAATCCAACTTTTTACTAACTTTCATTGAGTTACAGGAGATGTTGACACACATGTAAAATTAACAAAATGAAATAAAACCAAAAAAGAATGATCAAAGTCCTTAAACTAGTGTTAGTAGAGAAATTGTTTTCTGATAAAATAAGAATAATCCTCAAAATAAGTTATCAAGCATGAACACAAAAATATAACTTTTGAAAAATTTTAACAGAATCCTCAAGCTATAAAAGAAAAGCATTGGGGATTAACAGGCCAACATGCACTGAGCTGAAAAGAAGCCCTTTCTACAAAAACATCTTCTCACGATATTTTACAATAGACCGCTCTGCCACTGAGACCTGTTTCTCTTGCTCTTATGGAAACTCCCAGCCATCATAAATTATTTTTATTGGTCTGATGTGGGCTAAGCAAAGAAAAGAACTCAAACATTTAATACCTCAAACATAGAGGTATTAAATTAAAATTCAGCATACAGACAACATTAAATGAGGCAGTGGGAGCACATAAGTAAAAAAAGGTCCCAAAATATTTTGAAAGAAAATATTTGCATTGGTAATATAACAGTTAAAATCCCTAATTTATAATTTCTAAAACAAGGCATTTTAAAAATAATGATGATAAAAGCAAAGTTCTTTTTAAAGGAATAAAAATGGCCTTGGACATTTTAAAGAAACCCTAATGCAATCAAATCAGATTTTACTGAATCAATACATTATTTGTGCTACAAATGATTTCTACCTGTCTAAAAGGAACCATCACAGTTGTGCGGTTTTTGTTGGCTTTTTGTTTTGTTTTTAAGAAAACAGTGGCTTCAAAGTAAGGGGTTTATTTTAATCATGTTAAAATCCACCTGGAGATAGACAATGGGTACAGACACTGGACAAATTCAAGGATGTGAGCTTTTGCGACCTTTATGTTCAACCAGCCTCAAAGGACATCTCTCATCTTCATAGTCTCAAAATCTAGGTTTTTTGTCTGAGTTCCAGTTCTGAAGATGGGAACTGAGAAGGGATCAAAGGCTTATTTCAGCTGAATCAGCTTCTTTTTATCAGAAAAACACCATATTTCCTGGAAGTTCCACCAACTAGATGTGTGTTTATATCTAATTGTCCAGAACTCTCCTATAACCATATCCACTAGGAACCCTAGAAAATTGAGAATTTTTTTTTAAAGCTGGGCACATTTTTCCACCAAACAAAATTGGGATACTATTAATAAAGAAAAAAGGAGAAGAGATACTGCTCAGGAGATTAGTAGTGCCTGCACATGCAGATATTACTATCCCTATTTTCATACCAGGAGAATGAGACTTTAGGAGGTTAAATAATTTGTCAATGTCACATAGCTAATAGGTGGATATCAGAGAATGAAGCCAGTCCTGTCTGGGGTCTCAAAACTTGTATGTGTTCCCTTCAGGAGACAGCCTCTGTGGGAGAAGAACAGAGGCAACCAGGAAACGTCATTTAAACATAGCTATCTTATAAAAGACCTACAGAATTTAGACAGGGAATGTCTGTAGATTCCGCTCATAAAAGCAAAGGAGAGCAAAGGTCTAAAGTGCTTGTTTATGCAATGTATGCAGCCAACAAAATAAACTGTAAGTTGGCAAATAAGCATCATTTGTCTTTGCCTCTATTAGAATAAACATTTGGATTGCAAGGAGAATAGGCACTCCTAAAAGTCTTCTGGTCCCTCTGACATTTTTATTAAGATGCCTTTCTCTGTTCCCCTTTATGTCATTCCCCTTTCTTTTCTCTCCTGGTTTTCTCATCTCCCTCTCCAGATGCACCCCCATCCCAACTCCACCACTGATTTCCCCACTGCCACCCAACATACACGTTTTTCAATACATCTTCTTTTCTGGGAATTTTCCGGACAAATTTCTCCTCACAGAGTCCAAGAGAAAATGAAGAGAGAAGATGCAAAAATGACCCTCCGTCCTAGCTGCAGGAAAGCTTTGTGTTGCTAGGGAACCAACCGTAGGTGCTAACTATCCCTCACTAAATGAGGGCAGCTCCCAGCAGAACAATCCTTTATGTGGAAGAACCTAGACTGTAATTTAACGTCCTACCTCCAACTGGCTCTGTCCACATGTATGCTTTTATTCTCCAATAACAAGCAGTAGAAATGATTAAAAATAATTGTAGGGATGTGCAATTGCACCTATAAGGAAGGTCAGAGAAGTTGTGTAACATAACATAGAGCTACAAGGTTGAAAGCTTTCTTATCCTGCAAATGTTTAGACTGTTGTTGAGAGAAAGCGAGGAGAAGAGAGAGAAGAGAGAGATTTTGTTCTGCATGGGAAGAAACTAGAAAATATTTAAATTAGATTTGGATTAAATATACGAATGAAAGACTCCCGCTGGAAGTTTTTACATTTCAACAGAGATAGACAGATAGCAGGAGTTAAATATGATGTCTTCTGTATATAACATATTGCTTCATCATTCACAAGGCATGTCTGCTGAATTGATTTTTTTTTTATTTTTCTTACAGTTTTTTTGTCACAGACATATGTTGCAGGTTGTTTATTCACATCTTGCCTGAAGGTAGCTAAACTTAGAAGTCTAGGATTGTATCATTTGAGGGTGAAGGAAGAGATAATAAAAAAGTCATACGATACAGAGGAGTGATTTATTCATTGAACAAATATTTATATGCCACTTATATACCAGGCTCATTCTAGATATTGCAACAAAAAAATCTGACCTCACGAAGCTTATATTCTGGTGGAAGAGATGCTTAATAAACAATACAAGTAAGAAAAATGTATATGTTGGATAATACCATGCTAATTAAGGGGGGCATAATATCATTAAGGACGAGAAATATGAAATGCATGGCCAGGTACTGGGCACACCTGAGGCATTCAGATGTTTGGAAGAAGAAACACCCAGGTAGAGTGAAAAGCAGGTGAGAGGCTCTGTAGCAGGAGTGTCCCTGATATGGGCAAAGAGCTCCAGCACTGGGAATGAAGAGGAGTCTGGCGGGAATGTAGTCAGAGGGCTCACAGGGCAGAGGGGGCAGGTATGAGGAGAGGGAAAAATCCTGGAAAGCCTTGTAGTTCATAAAAAGGACTTTTGCTTTCCTCTGAGAGAAGCAGTCAAAATCATCATGTACTCTTCCACGTATCCCAGGCCCCTTTGCAGCTGAGTTCATGCCATATACCTAGCTGTCAGCAATGGATCATGAGCAGAAGTAATATGTATCGCTTCTGGGCCGACGCAGCAAGGAGACCTTGTACTTCCTCCATGTCTTTCTGCCCTACTGCCCATAGCCTTCAAATTCAACTGTCCCACGTAGAAATGGGTGCAAATCATCTGGTCTACATCAGATTTTACTTGGGTGAAAAATATAAGTTTTGCTGCCTTAAGCTCCTGAGATTGTTTCGGTACATTCGGTTCTACAGCATAACCTGACCTGCCTGGTGAATATGAAGGTGGAGCCATGAGGAGAGTTTTGAATAGCAGAGTTGTGTTATTTGCCTTACATTTTCTTTTTTTGAGATGGAGTCTCACTCTGACGCCCAGGCTGGAGTGCAGGGGCACAATCTCGGCTCACTGCAACCTCCACCTCTCTGGTTCAAGCCATTCTCCTGCCTCAGCCTTCCGACTAGCTAGGACTACAGGCATGTGCCACAATGCCCGGCCAATTTCTGTATTTTTAGTAGAGACAGAGTCTTACTATGTTGGCCAGGCTGGTCTCAAACTCCTGATTCAGGTGATCCACCCACCTTGGCTTCCCAAAGTGCTGGAATTAAAGGCATGAGACACTGCGCCTGGACTGAGATACAGGTTTTTGACCTGAGGAAGTAAACTAGAAAGACGGAGTTGCCATTGAATGTCTGGGAGAGAGGAATGATCAGAAACCTGGTTTTATTAGAGATGCCTGTTATACATTCAAAGATTATTAAGCAGGCAAGTGAACATATGAGTCTGGAGTTCAGGAGAAAGGACTGAGCTTCTCATGTGTAGTTGAGAGTCATCACCACATAGATTATTTTAGTTACAAGACTGGGATAAGACTCCCAAGGAAATGAGTATGTACAGAGAAAAAAGAAACCTGTAAGCATGGTACTTAGTGAAAAAAGAACATCAATTCTAGATATAACTTCTAGGTCAATTTATCCTGATAAAGTTCATCTAAGAAAAAGTAGACGAGGAGAGAGATCCAAGATGGCCGATCACTAGCAGCCCAGGATTGCAGCTCCCAGTAAAAGCGCAGAGAGCCAGTGGACACCACACTTACCGATAAATTTTTGCTGCCCACGGACCAGGACATTCCCAGCAGAGTAGTCCCACGGGTCACCAGTGTTACCCTTTCAGCTGGCGCGGATTTTTTGCTGGCGCCTCGGCTCGGTGGCTCTTGGTGCAGAGTAAAAGGGACTGAGTCTCCTTTTGGATGATGTTTGGAGCTCAGGGAAGTCAGAGCAGTCCATTCAGCTGATTGAAAAAGGGACTGAAGAGGGAAGTCAGACTGGAGACCCCCAGGCAGAAAAGCACCACGAATTTCAACGCTGCTGTTTTAGCCAGCGTTGCGGGTCACCACAGTGAAAATTACATAGATTCCGGAGCTGGGAATCAACAAGCTGGACATCCACTCAGAGACCTAATTTGAAAGTTGGTAATTACAAAGACGACAGATGGATAAAACCATAAAGATGCCAAGAAGCCACCATAAAAAAAAACTGAGAACACTCAAAATCAGAAAGTCTCTCCTTTTACAGAGGACACTAGTTCCTCATCAGTAATGGAACAAGGCTTGATGGAAAACGAGTGTGAAGAATCATCAGAATTAGGCTTCAGAAGGTGGATAATAAGAAACTTCTGTGAGCTAAAAGAATATGTTCTAAACCAATGCAAAGAA
>CAUYQU010105045.1:0-47626 GCA_963574635.1 Cheracebus regulus
ATAAAACAAGAATCCCATTCTCTCTCCCTCTTTCTCTTCCTCTTTCTTTCTCTCTTTCATTCTTTTTTTCTTTCTTTTGCTGTTTCTTTCTTTCTCCTTTTCTCTCTTTTTCTAAAATCTCTTCTTCTTTCTTTCTCTTTCGTTCTTTTTTTCTTTCTTTTGCTGTTTCTTTCTTTCTCCTTTTCTCTCTTTTTCTAAAATCTCTTCCTCTTTAAAAAATAAATAAATGTTTATTTTCTGTTGATGTTGCCATGTAATCCATTTCTACACATATTTTAAATCTCACAGGATATTTTAAATTTGTGTAAAATAGATAATATTTTTTTTAATTAGCAGCATATTGAATCCTTTGAGGTGGTCTTCTTCCTTTCTCTTCATTTCTGCTTTATTGTCTTAGATTTTCTTCTGCTTTAATGCTTGAAAAAAATTTTTTTCTCATAATTTCTTTTCTATAAATCTACTCTTCTCTAATTTTTTGAGCTTTTGTTTGTCAAAATGTCTTTATTTTATTTTCATTTTTGAGGGATACTTTTACTGGTTATAGAAATCAAAATTGCAATTATTTTCTTTCAGCACTCCAAAGATGCTATTTTATTATGTCCGGGATCCATCATTGTTGCTGAGACATCACCTTTAAATCTTAAAGTTGTTCTTTTTTTGATAATGTATATTTTTCTTTTGTCTCTTTTTTAAATTTTATCTTGCTTTTGATTTTCAGTAGAGATATATCCCTAGGGTTTTTATGTTTGTTTTTTGTTGTTGTTGTTAGGTGTTGCTTTTGTTTATGGTTTTGGTTTTTCCTGCTGGGAGTTCCTAGAATACATTAAAACTACAGGTTGCTACTGTTCAGCAATTTTGGAATATCCCAAGAAATCAGCTGTTGAAATACTACTTTTTCATCATTCTCTCTCCCCCTCTTTTGAGTTTCTAATTGCACTTAATTACTACCTGTAACCATTATCTTTTTGTCTATGATACTATTTTCTATGTATTCCTTCACTTTCTGCTCTTTATGATTCAATCTGGATGTTTTCTTTTGGCAGATTTTTACATTCACTATTTTCTTTTAAATCTCCTGTGTTGTCTCTGTTGATAAATCTATAAACTAAAATGTTATTTTTCAATTCTAAAATTTCTATTAATATTTAAAAATAGATTCCAATTTTCTGTTACATTTTTTTACTTTGTCATCTGTTTCCTTAAAAGTATTTGCCATTTTCATATTAGGGTCTGCTTATTAAGGAGATCTAGGTCCCTGTTTTGGCTCAGTCCCTAAATGTCTTTACTCATTTGTATTTATTCAATACAGAGTAGAAGGTTAAAAGGATAAAAGGAAAGGTACCTCATAGATGTTGAGAAGCTCAGCAAAGATTTTAGTAGTTACCTAGTATTGGGGAGAGGTATAAATGGAATTCAGAACCCATTAGGGATTAAGAGTCCTGATAAATTCCACAGACACTCAGGTGTGACGTTGAACTGTGCAAGCCCAAGTTAAGGACAAGTGTGACTGGGCTAGGTCTTTTTAACACTGGCACCAAGCTTCGATTTAGCTGCATACTAATTTCTAATAAGTATATAAATATATCACCTTCAATAAAAATAACATCTTACAGAGCCTCTTCAATTTTTCATACATGATATTTAATAATCAATATGAAGAAAAAGAAACTAAGAGGGAATGAAAAAAGAAGCAACAGATGAACAAGTGATCCAGATGCTCTGATAATCATTTTGATGAGTCAGTATGTGACTGTGGGCAGAAGGCTCAGGTCATGTTTGTTCATACAGGACTTCCTCTTTTACAAGAATATTTTAAAGAATTATGATTGATATACATAGTAAAAAGTTAGCAAACTCTTGTTAAATTATAGGATGAAATGCTTTCACTTCAAGGCAATAAAAGTCTTCAAAATGTTTACAAAATTATTTCTCAATTCTATTTGCTACTGTAAAATATTTTAATTTTGTTTTCAATGACTCATATTAATCCTGAACCTCAAATGAGTGGAACAGTGAGATGTTAGTGATTAGTAGGCATTTCTTTGGACCTGACAATCACATGGACTCTATACTAACAGAAAAGCAGATAAACTAGTTCTGCCAATAGATGAAGGAATATACATAGAAAGAGTTAATCTGCAAATACTTTTTAGTTTGTTCCTTGAATTGATAAAAATAAATAAGAAAATATTATATCTTTTCTTTTGAACTTAAGAATTAAAAAAAAAAGCCAAAACATGTAATCTCAGTCACATAGTTTGGAAATGTTATTCCAATGTGGATTTTTTGTCTTGGTTGCAGTACTTGTATATAATAGTATTCTGCTTTGAAATACTCCTTTATTAAATAGGAATATGAAAATGAACTTCCTTTCACTGCTTCTGCTTGCTATTCTATGTGCAGATTGAAAGCAGAAGAAACAAAACCCTGCCGCATTATTTTTGTCAGCTATTATTCCATTATGAACAGAGGAATTCAGATCCTGTTAGAAAAAAGTCACCCAGAATGTGTTTTTTTAAAGCAAAGGAAACTAAAAGTATACTACCAGAAATATATGTTTATAATATATATATATCAAAATTCTTATGTTTATGCTTTTTAACTTAATAATATCACAGGTAATAATCTCAAATGTGAACAATTTGAAGAAAAAGATATTTTCTGCAGTCATATTTAGAATTGCTAAAATCTAAATCCACCTAAGACATCAACAAGAAACTAATTATGATTCAGCCACGTGATGTCTTTTCATATAGCCAGTATAGTATCAGTATTAAGGTGTAATTCCTTTAAAAATGAAAGCCTATGTAATAATTTTCATTGAACAAAGCAAAATAAATGATGTAATTTGTGTAGCACATCAAAATTATCAAAACAATTTAATATGAAGTGATTGATTGGTAATATCACCAGTCAGTTCTTTAGTGTCTTTGTGCAAGAAAGGTCATGTAGCATTGGGAAACAAAGAGGAATCTAGAATTTAGTTGTCATTTGGAACCAAGAAGTAAGTGATTATTTCCAAGGAGATTTAAAATGGCTCCTACAGTGGAGAACATGTAGCTGTTAGAATTATGCATCATTATAATTAACATAGCTTTGGGTTAGAGACAGACCCTAAGTATCAGAGTCCCTAGATATAGCTAGACCATGCAACCCAAAGGCAGTGAACAGCCATGGATGAATGCAAATGTTCCAACACAGATGAGGTCTTCTAGGATAAAATTAAGTGGACTCTGGTCATAAGAACAACATCATTTTGTACAGTACTGGATGTCCTCAGTTTGGACAGTAGTGCAGAGCCACAAACATATCCGTGGACGTAGAAAGTAAAAGTTGGAGCTAGGCGCAGTGGCTCATGCCTGTAATCTCAGCACTGTGGAAGGCCGAGGCAGATGGATCATGATAGCAGGAGTTCAAGACCAGCCTGGCCAAAATGGTGAAACCCCATCTCTACTAAAAATATAAAAATTAGCTGGGCATGGTGGTGCACATCTGTAATCCCACTTCAGATGAAGCAAGACTTGGTCTCATATGAAAAAAAAAGAGAAAGAAAAGTGGTCTTAAAAATCAGTTGGAAAAGTTGTGATTGTTCATTACAAAAATTGTCAAAATGATGAAAACTCTCTTGCTTTTGATCATAGATATATCTGGCAAATAAAAAGAAAGTAGTAAATCGAGATTTATTTTGTGTACTCTAATTAAAACACTAGGGACTCATGCATTAAAATATTTTATTTCATGCTAAAAAATAAACTGGTCAGGTGTAGTCTGAACTGTGCTTATTTTCTTTTTCTTGTATAATTTACCATACAGGGTATCTTTTCTATGCCTTAATAAATTATCATAGACCTTTCCAAGTTTGGATCATTTTCCAACACTTTATTCTTCATACTTTATATGTCATAAAATACTCTGAACTATACTTTTAAAGGAGCTACTCTTTTACAGAGACGGTTTTGTGAGTATCATTTCCTCTGGGTTAGTTTCATCTTTGTTGTCACAGCCACATTCCTCATGTATGATAGTAAATTTACCTTCACTAAGTTTCCCTCACTGCATACCCAGAGTCTCTTAAACTGTGGCAGTGGCTGTGTTCCCATGGTGAGCTGTTTATTCTGTAATTCCATTTTATGTTCAATTCAAACAAAGAGTGGTAAACATTTCTGCTATCTTATATACATATTGTTACTTCCTCCAGGATATTCATCACTTTGCTATTGCCATTTTCTTTCTTTCTTTCTTTTTTTAATTTTATTTTACTTTAGGTTCTGGGGTACATGTGCAGGCCATGCAAGGTTGTTGCATAGGTGCATTCTATATGCAGCATTACTCCCCATGTTATCCCTCCCTACCCTTACCAACCCACATCCCTCCCCTAGCCCCTACCAACTGCCCTCAGTGTGTGATGCTCCTCTTCCTGAGTCCACATGTTATTGTTCAACACCCCAAATATTCTAATCAAATCCAGTTTCAGTTTTGTTGTTACCACTTTTTGTTTCTTTTCTGCACATTCATCCTTGTTACCTAATTTTCTTTCTCTTTCTTTCTTTCTAGTCTCACACTGTCACCTGGGGTAGAGTCAATGGCATGATCTCAGCTCACTGCGACCTCCACCTCCCAGGTTCATGTGATTTCCCTGCCTTAGCCTCCCAAATAGCTGAGACTACAGGCACACGCCACCACACCCAGCTAATTTTTTGTATTTTAGTAAAGACGGGGTTTCTCTATGTTGACCAGATGGATCTTGAACTCCTGACTTCATGATCTGCCTGTCTGGCTTCCCAAAGTACTGGGATTGCAGGTGTGAGCCACTGTGCCTGGCCTTAATTCTTTCTTTTGATTATCAAATTTTGTAAAATGTTACATGTGTTCATCATTGGCAGATAAGGAAGCAACACAAGTACACAACTTTCTTTCTATGCATGACCTAAAAAATAGATGTGCAGTGTCCAGTCATTGCCAAATGTGAAAAGAAGGAATGTGATTGATCCGTGGATCATGATGCACATTTGCCATTCATGTAGTGATTTGTGGACTCAAGAGTTAACAGTGAAGTTTATATTTTATGCAATTGCTCACAGTTAATAGACTGTGGTAACTGACATTTGAACTGTGTTGTTTAGAGACTGGTGTGTCATTTTAATAAGGCATTGCAACTGAAATGTCCCTATTGAAAACATACAAAGCAAAGACTGCCTTTAATTAGTTCTGAATGGTAGGATTTGGCTGATTATCATTTTCATCTTTATACATTAATGCATGTGCATATTTTTCAAATTAGGTACTGACTACTCACTTCAGAAGAAGTACATTATAAAACAAAATCCTTAAATCAACAACTAATTCCTGCTGTTATTTTTCTAATAACCTTGGTTGCAGTTATCAGATATAAGATGGTATAATTTTGCCATTAGAATAGTAAAAGATGTCTTCTATTAAAACTCACCTGAAACTCAAAAATATGCACATTCGAATCTGTTTTATGTTATCCAAATCTCTTAATTGGGCTACTTTACTTTTCTGTAATATTGTAGTAATGTTACTTACTGTTTTATGATTGATACGAGGATGCCATGAAATAACAAATGGATAGGTACAGCACAGTACCTAGTTTATAGCGGGTATTTGATATATACCATTAGACATCCCAATATTCTCTGCAACAGAAATATCAAGAGACTTTGATTGACATGCAGGATGAAGGTATAGGAAATCTCAGTGTCCACTTCCCCTCACAGAAAGCTCGTTCAACTAAGAACTATCCACAGACCAGAACATCCTTGAGAAATATCAAGAGAAATTTTTCAGTGTCTCTTCTCCCCATTTTGTGGTGTAGTGGCCTCTATAAGGCAAAGATTAAAGGTCTTCTCTCACTAGACCATGTGTGAAATCACTATATAATAAAAAGCCTTGGCTCTTATACAAAAATCCCTTTGGCAAGTCTTCTGACTGCCTGGAAAATTCAATAAAGAGGTCTTCCAAGTTATGTTAGTTTAGTCATCAAAAACAATCTAATGGAGCTCCAAAGAAATTAATCTGTCCATGTATAACAGCAATGTGAAGAGGAGGCCGTACATTGCAGCCGCTAAGCAGTAAAGCAATTCTTGAGGAATTTCACATGATAATAATACAGAGATATCGCCTTTCCTTTCTGTGCTTAAAAGCTAATAAATGCTTCCTGTTAAATGTCACAGTAACCACATTCTCGGACCCATTCTGACACCATTATTAACTGGGTGTCTACTTACTTTATTGAGAAGTGCAAGTAACCTTATGTATACTCTGTGTGGTTTAATAGCAATGCCAATAAGATTGTCTCTTCTTTGCTTCTCTATGAGTCCAAGTTTAATAGGAGAATATCGTCATGCATCAGATACATTCTGAGAAATGCATCATTAGGCAATTTTGTCATTGTACAAACATCATAGTGTGTACTTACACAGACCTAGATGGCACAGTCTACTACATACCTAGGCTATATGGTATAGCATGTTGCTCCTAGGTTACAAACACGTATGTTACTGTACTGCATACTGTAGACAATCATAATACAATGAAACATTTATGTATCTAAGTATAAAATCAGAAATATGGTACAGAAGATTTAGGATGGTACACCTGTATTCGGCATTTACAACGAATGAAGCTTGCATGACTGGAAGATTCTCTTGGTGAGTCAGTGAGTGAATATGAAGAGTTAGACGTTATTGTACACTACTGTCGACTTTGTAAATACTTCACACTTAAGCTACACAAAATGCACTAAATCTATTTATTTATTTAGAGACAGATTCTCGCTCAGTCGCCCACAGGCTGGAGTACCGTGGTGCCATCTTGGCTCACTGCAACCTCTGCCTCCAGGTTCAAGCAATTCTCCTGCATCAGCCTCCCAAGTAGCTGAGACTACAGGCACAGACCACCATGCCAGGATAATTTTTTGTATTTTTAGTAGAGACAGGGTTTCACTATATTGGCCAGGCTGGTCTCAAACTCCTGACCTTTTGATCCACCCTCAGTCTCCCAAAGTGCTGGGATTACAGGTGTGAGCCACTGCACCTGGCCCAGAAATAGTTTCTGAAGGGCCTACCTGAAGCTGTTTTACAGCTAACTTTTTTTTTTAATAAATAGAAGAGATACACACTAAAACAATAATAAAACATGTAGTATTATAAACACATAAACCAGTAGCAGTTTTTCATTATCATTATCAAGTGTTTTGTACTCTACACAAATGTGTTAGAGTGTTACATGACTGGCAGTGCAATAAGTTTATTTACCGTAGCATCACTACAAATACCTCAGTAATGCATTGTGCTATGACATCGCTAGGTAATAGGATCTTTTCAGTTCCATTAAAATCTCATGGAAACACCGTTATATATGTGGTCCATAGTTGACCAAAACATTAGTGTGCAGCACATGACTGTACTGTTAGATAAATAATATCCTAATATAAGGTCAATATGAAAAATTCATATGTTAAGAAGCAAGAATTTAAGAAAGATCACTGGATTTCCATTTTAAGAGTGAGAGAAAGCAGAACAGAGGGAAGGTAGAATTAAAACTAGATTCAAAAAGTTAGTGGGAGAGAAAAGCAGAAAAAAAATTAGAGAATTGAAAAGTGAGAGACTTTGGGGCATCAGGGTATAATGTCTTCTCCAGGATTTACATATCATGTAGGGCTGAAGTTGCAATGATACAGTGGAGACAGGATGGAACTGTGATGAACCTAAAAAGAGGTACCACTTTGGTCTTTATACATTAAAAATTTGTGCATTAGTGTCAGATATATTCAAGTGTCAGCACCTAATAGATCACTAATAGTATAATTATTTCAAAGTTTATGCCAATATATATCCCAGATATGCCACAATGGATGATGATGATTATTATATATACATATGGAATGCTTGATAGAGTGTTATCAAGTTAATACAAATTTGCAATATTATTTCAATGCCTAGAGTATACTAGACACCTTTTAAAGCATTTTACAGGTATAATATCATTTTATACTTACAAAAACCTAAGAATTATGTATAATGGTAATCTTTATTTTACAGACAGAAAAGCTGAAATACTGAGCCTTCAGAAAAAAATAATTACACATGGCTCATTCAAGTGGTAAACATTAGAGTTTTGATTCAAACTCAAGGCATCATGGGTGTCAAACTTAAAAACAACAAAGAAAAAAAAGTAGAAACAAAATAAAACTATACCATTTTGCAAAGATCCCAGCTATACTATTAAGTATGGTTATCGCTACTCTTTAGGAGATACTGTTTCTCTGGAATAGGAACACATATTCAAGAAAGACTCATAATACAAGAAAGATAGAGCATGAATGTCAAGTTCAAATGAGTCAGACAGAGCTTCTAATGATGTGGTGAAAAAGAACTTGAGGAGGCCCAGTCTGAGTAGAAAATTGGAGTAGATGTACATTTATATTCCATTTCTTAGAAAAAGGGAACAAAATGTCAGAATAATGCTAAGATGTCAAATTTGCCTAACTTTGTTTCTCTAATCACAGAGAAAATACTTTGAATCAGAAGAGCTGCAACAGTATGTGTCTTAACAATATCATTTACTTTATAGAGAATGATGAGATACTTGATAGGCACTCAGCTTTTTTGTTGGAAGGAGTAGGTATACTCAGTAAAAACTGTCTTGCTCTTTCTGCAATATTATATTTGTGATTTTCTTAGCTTTCGAAGATGTAAATTCTTCCCGGAGGAGTTAATATGTGAACTACTACATATTAAACACCAAGTGGCAGATGTCACTGTTAGTATTTAATAATGTTTAAAATCCTAAAATCCACCCAAAAGAGATTCCCTGATGAAGCAGACAGTAAGTTCCAGTTTCACCTCTGACTTCTACTATAGCCATGAAAAACCTTTCTCATCTATGAACAGAGAAAGTTTGACAAATTTTAGTTCCCTTTTTTAAAGGTCCAGATGGTTGAGTCTGGGTCCTAAATTGAATGCATTTTTCCTGGCCTCTTACTTTAAAAGAAGTCTTTAGTTGAGTTGTTTATTTAATGGTAAGAACAATTCTGTACAACTTAGCATCCCTGCTTCGTCCATTGCAATTGCTTCCTATTTTCCTTCTGAATGAAAGATTTAGCAAATTGAACTTTAGGCTTAATATCCTTCAGAAGACATCTCCTCTATACTTTTTTCTTGATGAACTATTTCAGAACTACTTAATACACCATGAACCAACAATGATTGGTATTCATTTTAGTGTTACACATTTCCTGAAAAATAAAACGGTTGCATGCGTTTAGTTTGAAATGTTTTACTAGTTGTTTTAACAGCTTTTGAGTAGTTTCACTATGTAATTCCATTTAAGAGGCTAGAAAATAATAGGCATTGGAGATAAACTGAAGTAGTAGCTCAGAGGAAGTTAACACTTTAAGTGACATAGTAACCTGGTGAAAACATATACTTAGTAATTATTCCCATTCTGGGGTGGCATCCAACTTTCTTCACTGGTTTTCTTAGAAAGACATTGTTAAGAGGCAACTCATTGATGATAAACTTTATATTCAGTGCCAGAGAATGAAGCTGACCATTTCTTGTCTGGATAAAAACAAGCTAGGGCAGGCAAGGCTTCTGTGCTCTCAGAAGCATTCAGTGTTTTAATCACAAACCCACTTGGAGGTGTCTCTCTGAATCCCTAACAGTAAATCCTTCATTTTACACTATTGCTAATTTATTTTTCTCTTGCTCTTTCATTCTTCCTTTTGCTCTCTTTTAATATTACCTTTAGTAGTTATTCTAAAAATAGCCAATTAAAGGTGGAGCAAAATGGCTGAAAAGAAGTCTCCAGTGATTGCCCCACCCATACACAGACACCAATTTAGCAACTATCTACACACACCCAAAAAGAAAACCTTCATAAAAAACAAAAATCAAGTGATCACTCATAGTACTGGTTTTAACTGCATATTATTTTTTAAAAAACGGCACTGAAGAAGTAGAGAAAACAGTCCTGAATCACCAATGCCACGCTGCCCCCACCCCCAGCAGCCCCAGCATGGTGCTCAGAGTGTCTCTGGGCACTAGAGCACAGTGATTGTGAGGAGGTCACACAGCCTACGGAGATACACACAGGGGTGGCTTTGAGAACAATGGCTTCACCCCTCTTGCAAATCCAGCCTGCACAGCTCATGGCTCCAAAAGAGAACTCCCCTTCCTTCCACTTGAGGAGAGGAGAAGGAAGATTGGGGAGAATTTTGTCTTGTATCTTGGATACCATCTCAGCCACAGCAAGATAGGTAGCAGTCAGAGTTAAGAGGACCCTGTTCCAGACCCTAGCTTCTGAATGACATTTTTAGACACACCCTGGGCCAGAAGAAAACCCACTGCTTTGAAGAGAAAGACCCGATCCTGGCAGCATTCATCATATGCTAACTGAAGAACCTTTGTACCCTGAATAACAGTGATACCCAGGTACTACATGGAGGGCCTCGGGTGAGCCCCTGACTTGTTGGGTTCAGGTGAGACTCAGCACATTCCTAGCAGTGGTGTCTATAGGGTGAAACTCCTTTTTCTTGAGAAAAGACGAGAGAAGAATAAGGGAACTTTGTCTTGCCCCTTAGGTACCAGCATGGCCACAGGAAGGTACAGTATCAAATGGAGTCCCTGATTCCAGGACTGGACTCTTATACAGCATTTTCAGACATACCCTGGGCCAGAGAGGAGCCCACTCTCCTGAAAAGTCAGTTCCAGGCCAGGCAGCATTCACCACAAGCTGACTTAAGAGTCCTTAGGTGTTAAGGGAATATCAGTGGTAGTATGGCAGTACTCCCCATGGCCTGTGGTGCCAGTGGCCGTGGAATAAGGATCCTCTGCCTTTGGAAAGGGGAGGGAAGAGTGAGAAGGACTTCATCTTGTGGTTTGAGTGCCAGCTCAGCCACAGTACAATAGAACACCAGATATACTTCTAAAGTTTTTAACTCTAATCTCTGATTCCCACAGCACACCGCACCTCTTGACTCCTCTGGGAGAACTCACAGCTATGAAGGGAAGGACACAAACCTTGTTGACTTTGCCACCAGCTCACTGTAGAGCCTTGAGGCCTTAAGTGAACATAGGCAGCAGCCAGGGAGTGGTTACAGCAGGCCTTGGTTATCACCCAGTGCTGTGCTGGCTTCAGGTCTGACTTAATCATCACTACAGTAATAGTGATGGTGGCCACATGGGTACTTTTGGTGACTTTTGGTGATACAGAACAGAGAGAGAAGCTCCATTCATTTGGGAGAAAGTACAGAAAAGGAACAAGAGTCTCTTTCTGGCAATCCAAAGAATTCTCCTGGATCTTGTCCAATATAATCAAGACAGTACCTCAATGAGTCTGCAAGAATCACAGCATTACTGGGCTTGGGTGCCCCCTAAAGCAGATACAGCTTATATAACAATACCTAATTCCTTTATAATATCTGGAAAGCTTTCCCAAGAAGAATGAGTACAAATAAGCCCAGACAGTCAGACAGCAAAGACTACAGTAAATACCTAACTCTTCAATTCCCAGACACCAAAGAACATCTATAGTCATCAACACTATCCAGGGAAACATGACCTCATCAAATGAACTGAATAAGCCACCAGGGAGAAACAGAAATATGTGACCTTTCAGACAAAGAATTCAAAATAGCTGTGTTGAGGAAACTCAACAAAACTCAAGGTAACACAGAGAGGGAATTCACAATGCTAACAGATAAATGTAACAAAGACATTAAAATAATTAAAAATAATCAAGCAGAATTTCTGAAGCTGAAAAATGCAATTGGAATACTGAAGGATACATCAGAGTCTTTTAATAACAGAACTGATCAACCAGGAGAAATAATTAGTGAGCTTGAAGACAAGCTATTTGAAACTACACAGTCAGAGGAGATGAAAAGGAATAAAAAACAATGAAGCATGCCTACAAAATCTAGAAAATAGCCTCAAAAGAGCAAACCTACAACTTACTGGCTTTAAGGAGGAAGTAGAGAAAGAGATAGGGATAAAAAGTTTATTCAATAGGATAATCACAGAGAACTTTCTAAACTTAGAGAAAGATATTAATATCCAAGTACAGGAAGATTATAGAGCACCAAGTATATTTAACCTGAAGTAAACTATCTGAAGGCATTTAGTAATCAAACTCCCAACAATCAAGAATAAGCAAAGGATCCTAAAAGCAGCAAGAGAAAAGGAACAGATACAATTATGCTCCAATATGTCTGGCAGCAGATTTTTCAGTGGAAATCTTACAGGTCAAAAGACAGTGGCATAATGATATATTCAAAGTGCTGAAGGAAAAAAAAAAAAAAACTTTTACCCTAGAATAGTATATCTGGCAAAAATATCCTTCAAGCATAAAGGAGAAATAAAGACCTTCCCAGACAAACAAAAATTGAGGGATTTAAACAGCATCAGCCCTGTTCTATGAGAAATGCTAAATAGAAAACATCTGCAGGTGCAAAATTCACTGATAGTAGTAAGCACACAAAAGACACAGATTGTATAACACTATATGGTATGTAAGTTTCTCCTGACTTTAGTAGAAAAAGTAAATGATGAGCTAATAAAACATAAATCATTAAGTGAAATAAGCCAGGCACAGAAAGACAAACACCACATATTCTAGCTTATTTGTGGGATCTAAACATGAAATCAATTGAACTAATGGGCATAGAGAGTAGAAGGATGGTTACCAGAGGCCAGGAAGGGTAGTGGTGGGGTTGGGGGTGAGGTAAGTGGGGTTAGTTTATGGGTACAAAAAAACTGAATGAATGAGACCTAACATTTGTAGCACAACAGGGTGACTATAGTCAATAATAACTTAATTGTACATTTTAAAATAAAGAGTGTAAGTGGATTATCTGTAACACAGAGAATAAATGCTTGAGGAGACAGATACTCTATATACTCCATGATGTAATTGTTTCACATTATATGTCTGTATCAAAACCTCTCATGTACCCCAAACATATACAGACCTATGTACCCACAAAATACTAAATTTTGTTTTATTTAATGAATAAAAATAATTAATATGAGAGTTTGGACATAAGCAAACACTCATACCATTGCTACAGTCAATGTAATACACATATCCAGCACCTCTAAGTTTCCTTGTGTCTCTTTTCTTTTTTTCCCTAAGTAACTAAGTTTTAAGGTGGATTGTGCTCAGCAATAAGTTATTGATACACCCTCTAGTAAAGCTATTTCCAAATTTCCACCATAGTTCAATTTATATGTCTGCCACTTACAACCACATAGTCCTGACTTGAATATCTTTATTTATCCAATTACTAGCTATATTATGTTGGGTAAGTGTTAAGTTTTCTCACCTGCGACAAGGATAGCAATGTTACCGCATTATGGGGAAGATATGAGGATTGAAATAATGCATTTGAGGTCCCCATGGAAAGAATAAATTTAACAAAAATTATACTTATAAGTTAATCCTTTATCATATACTTAGAAGATGATAGGGAATCTGGTACAGAACAAGTGCTTTAATGAATTAATTAATAGAAGTCATTAGTTGATATATTTAAGATTCGTTTTAGGAAGACACAATTATGATCTAAAGAGAATTCACATACATACAGATACACAAAACTATGCATATAGTGTAACTACATGTTCTTTAAAATATTTAAAATTAAACAATGCCTGAAGTTTGCATACTTAGTATTTGTTTATCTACTTGAAGTCTCTACTATAATCAGTTAATAAACATGATAGGACATCACATTTATTTTACATCATAAGGTAGAAATTGATTTGATATATTCTAGTGACTTTAGCTAATTGTTTTGTTCTGCCATATTAATTCAAGCATTTAAAATGTTATTAATAGGAATGAAATAATCAAGTAGAAATTGAAGTGAGCACAGAATATCTTTTTGAACAGACTAATGAGTCATTTCTTTAGATACACAGAGTGATATATCCTTCTGATTTTAAGGACCTAGACAGAATTAACCCTTATAATCCAAGTATGGAAAAATATATTTATTTTATCTGTTTTTTAGTTGATACATCATAGATGTACAAAATTTGGAGATACATGTGATAATTTAATACAGTCATATAATTTGTAAAGATCGGATCAGTATGCTTGGGATATCCATCACCTTAAGTATGTTATTTTTTTCCTTTATGCTACAAAGAAACAGTCAAATTATTCTTTTCTAGTTATTTTGAAATGTACAATAGATTATTGTAAACTATACCCACCCTAGTATCTGTCAACCACGAGATCCTATTTCTTTTCTCAAACTGTATTTTTGCACCCATTAATCAACATCTTTTCATTCTCTCTTCTCTCCTACCCTTTCCAGCCTCTGGAAACCACAAACCTCCTCTCTATTGTCATATGATCCACTTTTTAGCTCCCATATTTAAGTAAGAACATGTGATATTTGTTCTTCTCTGCTCGGCTAATTCCACTTAACAGAGTGACCTTCAGTTCCATCTATGTTGTTTTTCTATGGCAGAAAAATATTCTATTGTGTATATATACAGCATTTTTCCTTTATCCAAGTACTCAATGATGGATGGTTAGGTTGATTTTATATTTTGGATACTGTGAATAGTCCTGCAATAAATATGAGAGTGATGATAACTATTTAATATATTGATTTCCTTTTTTTTTTGGATATATACTCAATAGTGGAATTATGAAACCATATGGTAGAACTATTTTTAGTATTTTGAAGAACCTCCATACAGTTTTCCATAGTGGCTGTACTAATTTACATTCCCCTTTCTCCACGTCCTCATCAGTATCTGTTATTTTCTTTTTTTTTTTTTTATGAAAGCCATTTTAAGTGGGGTAGGATGATATCTTATTGTGGTTGTGATTTGCATTTCCTTAGTAATTAGCAATGCTGTACATTTTTTATATAACAGTTGGCAATCTGTATGCCTTCTTTAGAAATTCAGATCTGCCCATTTTTAAATTGGATTATTTGCTTTTTTGTTGTTGTTGTTACTGAGTTGTTTGAGCTCTTTATATATTCCTGTTAATAATACCTTGTCAGAGGCCAGGTGCAGTGGCTGTCACCTCTAATCCCAGCATTTTGGGAGGCCAAGGAGGGTGGATCACCTGAGGTCAGGAGTTCAGGCCAACCTGACCAACATGGCAAAACCCCATCTCTACTAAAAATACAAAAATTAGCTGGGCATGGTGGCAGGTGCCTGTAATCCTAGCTACTCAGGAGACTGAGGCAGGAGAATAGCTTAAACTTGTGAGGCAGAGGTTGCAGTGAGCCAAGTTCTTGCCATTGTGCTCCAGCCTGGGTGACAGAGTGAGACTCCAGCTCAAAAAATAATAATAAATAATAATTCCTTGTCAGAAGGATAATTTCACGTTTTTTTAAAATAAGAAACTATTTTTACCAACTGAATTTCTATAGCCTAATTGGAGGATAGTTTGGGAAAATCCAAAATCACAGAGTTGAATCCAATATGACTATGACTTATGTCATTGCACATATCTTTTCATTTGGCTTAGGTTTTACATATTTTAGAAAAATAAGACTAATGTCTTTTGACAAAGCAATTACTTTGCTAGAAAGCCAACCTGCGTAAATAATGTAAAAGATGGAAAAGCTTTATACAAAATATTATTATTATCCATGGTATTAAAAATAAAGAGGAAAATAAGCCAAGTGGTCAAAATACAAATTACTGACTAGATAAAATAAGGTATATACATTTGTATGTTTTAGTGCATATTGATAATATTGATGTAAATGTATTGGTAATAAAACAGGAAATTATTTTAGAAGTTAATTATTTTAGAAGTTATTTAGAAGTTAATTATTTTAGAAGTTAAGGATACAAGCTAATAGATAATATATTGACAAATATAACATAAAACTCAACATACAAAGAGATGCATATTTACACAGGAAAAATATCAAAAAAAAAGCCACATGCCACAGTAAAAGCACAAATAATTTATTTAATTCCACTGTATGATTTCCCTCATCTATAAAAGGAATATATCAGTTTCACTTACTTTGCAAAGTTAGTGCAAGGATTAAAAATAATTTACCTGAAATGCCAAGACCATAATAAATAATTAATTATTATTGTTATTTCTATTGCTGGAAATTAGGCAAAGTAATTGGTGTTGATTTATTTCCTCTCTTTTTATCAACTGTATACTAATTACTTTTACAGTGGAAAGCTTCTCTGTACAAAGAAAGAGACTAGAACTCAGACCTTGCTAATGCCTCTTGTTCTGATGCCAAGTCAGATTTCCAGGACTAGAGATGCCATTCTTCATATGCCAGATGATCAGATACATTCTCAATTACATATCTGTACTTTTTTTCCCCTAGAAGTAGAGCATACATTTCTGACAGGGACGCAAACCTTATGGACTGCAGAAAGTACTTGAGAAGAAAATAGTTACACGTTCTTACTCCCATCAAACTTAATTTTTCAAAAGTAATGCCAATTACATCAATTCATCTTCCAAATGCATAGCTACATAAATGTGAATATCATAGCATGAAATATCTAAACTATCCATATAAACAGTGCTTCATGGGCAGGAAGGAGCATCAGGGACATATTCAACAGGTGAAAGAAATTAACTTTCACCTTCCTGCTACATTTTTTCTTCTGTTGTACTGTTAAAGTTAATTACAATTATTATTTGAAACATTCTTATATATCCAATTATTTCCAAAGCTCCAGATGTAAATGAGGAAAGAGCTCAACCTCAAAAATGAAAAAGCCCAGCACATCACTATCTTGTGGCATCTGTACCAGAATGGCTACAACAGAATTCCATAAAGGGGACAACTCTTATATGCATTAGAAAAACCATAAAATCTGACATGCTAGTCCCTGAGCAAAGGAAGACTATTTAAAATTTTTTTTATGCAAACAATACAATATACTTTATAACATTTATAATCTTAAACTTGGACTTTCTTGGTGATTCAGTTCAGTTACCGTAGCAATTTTTATGTATTTCATTGTCTGTCATTGTTAAACAATTGCATTCTGTACATGCATGTAAGAATAATTTGGATTTAATGTATAATAATTAGTATTATATGATCTGCTTTTCAAAGCACCTTTCAAATATCAAACACTTTTATGTTCATTGACTTTATGTTCATTGATAGTAAAATCTCTGAAATCCTGTGATATATATATAAACCATAGACAGAATAATCTGATTTGACAGATAAGGAAACTGAGACTTAGTATAAGCTATAAAACATATTGATGTTCTTATGGAAAATGAATGCAAAAGCTGGAAAGGAGGCATATTAGCGTTTTCCAGAGAGACAGAAAAAATGGGAACAGATGTTTCTCCAGAGAAACAGAATCTATATATATATACATAGGGGGGTTGGGTGGGCGCAGGAGAGAGACTTCTTATGAGAAACTGGTTTATAAGACTATGGATGCTGAGGAGTTCAAGATCTGCAGTAGACAAACTGGTAATCAAAGAGGTAAGACTGACAAGTTCTGCAAACTGGTAATCAAAGAGGTAAGTCTGTCAAGTTCTTTTCTGAGACTAAGTGCAAAGTCACAATACTGATGTCCCAGCTGAAAGACAATTAAGGGAAGAAAATTAATACTTACCCAGCCTTTTATTCTATTCAGGCTTTCAATGGATTGGATGAGGTTCGCCTACATCAGGGAGGTCAATCTGCTTTATTCAGTCTACTGATTTAAATGTTAATATTATCCAGAAACATGCTCTGAGACATATCCAGGAATAATGTTTAACCACCTATATGAGTACTCCATGATGCATTCAAGGTAATATATAAAATTAACCATCACAGGAACCTAGATATCTAGATATTCAGTGGAAAACTTAGGGTAATCAATCAATAATTTTTGATCAGTATGTATAAATTGTATAGTTCCAAATGCAAAGAAGAGCTTAGGGATGACTTCATACTTGCAAATTTATTCCCAGAAGGATAGATTGTCTTAGGTGGCTGAGTCACAGGAAGTCTAAATCAATGAATCCTCACCACCAGCCCTTGCTTGACAGTCATTTCCACTGAGGTGTACAGCTGAAGATGGCTCATTTAACCTGGCCATATGTCTTCTGGTTCCATGCATTTGACCATATGGGAAATACACAGCAGACTGGATAATAAGCCAAAAATCTTAGAAGAGTTTCATTAAAAATTGAGCTCTAACAGTCAACATTACAGATTTGCTGCCTGTTTAAATCTTTGTGAAAATACACATTCGTATAATTTGCTCCTAATGTTTATTCATGGAGCATTTAGTCAACAATATTTATTGAGTATTTTCTTGCTGAATTTATAATGGAGGGTAATGCTAGTATTAGAGGACAAAAATATTATCTATGCCCCTTGGGAAAGTTAAGTGTATTAAGATGTTTTCCTTTAATAAAATGCAATTGCCTGAATAGAGATATGGTCTGCCTGGTACCTGATAAGATTCCCTAAGAAAAACTCAGTTTACTCACTTTGGTGTTGTTTCTGGTGCTAATTGGATAAAAACTAGAAGCTGGGTATTCTTGGTACATTCTAAATTTAGATATACACTTGCTGACAGGCCATTCATAGGTAATACCACACGAGCTCCAGTTTTATATGAAGGGCATTGTATTGTATTATTTTGAGTAATATACTTTTCATGTACTCACATAGCCCTAATGTAAATCATATCAGAGTGTTCAGTGGAGGTGAAATTAGATAAACGTAATGGGACCATTTTTAATTAGATATTTTTATGGTTGGAAAATTAATGCCTATTAATTAGAGAGCATTAGAAAACCCAGAAATAAAAATGAAAGGATATACAAAGATTGGACTACCTAAATATAACCATTAACAACCATAGTTATTAAAATATGCTTTTAGTTTCTACACATGACATATAAGATATCTAATATTGGTGAAATGCTATTCTGCTACAAGTTCTGTTCACAACAATTTACATGCATTATCTCATTCCATCTTTTGGACTAGCTATTTTTAGTATTTCTATCTCATAAGTAATAAAAACAAAACAAAGAGATAAAATAATAGTGAGTCATATCTAGTTAAGTAAATAACCTTTTTTTTTTTGCAGGTGAATCCAAAATGCGTGCCCTTAATTATTATATTCTAATGCATATTTATACTCACAAATTTATTCATATTCATAGTTTGGATATTTTCGTAGAAAGCAAGCACTGTGTAAATTCTGTTTGTAATATGCTTTTTAACACAATCATATTATAAATTGTTATTTATGTGCTATGTATGTTTTCAGAGTCATTGTTTTAAAGGATAAACTAGAGCCTTTTGTAGCACACATGGTTCATTTAAAGATTCCTGTTCAATAACACTGGCTTACCCTTGAATTCTATCATGGGAAAAGCTAAGAATCCCCACAGGCTAAGCCCCAGTTTGCAAAGTCACATGTCCCACATCATTTGGGACCATGAAAGGACAAAGACAGCAAGTGATGGGCAGTGACCGATGAAGTTGTGAGACATGGCAGAGATGGCAGTTATTGTGTGGTGAGATGGCAAGCCAATGCTGATCACTGAGACTGCAGTGAATGGTGACCAGACAAGATGTGGTGAGGTGGCAATTGATGGGATAGCAAGACAGTGAGAGGCAGTGATTGGTGAGAAACAGTGAGATGGTGATCAACGCTATAGAGCTGTGACACTAACCAAAGACTCTTTTAAGAGCCATCATGTCCTGGTAGGCCATGGAGCCGAGCAGATGAGCAAGTGGCCCTAGTGCTACTACCTCATATGAGACCCACTGCTCCATTCATTAGGAGGAAGCTATAAAAGCAGCAATAATACTTCAAACCTCTATGAGTCAGCCCTTAAATGTGACCTTTACAGTTTAGAGCAAAAGGGACAGGACGAAAGAGGTGAAAAAAAAAAGAACAAAAAGAATAGCCAAAAAGCACAACTCTTAACAGTTGCTTTAAGCCCCCACCACATAAGAATTGCCCATCCTGAGAAAGTGTTGTGTGATCAGCATCTAGGATACACAGATAAGAGCCTCCGATTTTCTGGCCCCAGGGACAGAATTGGTGTGCCTACTATAAGAAAAGATGATACTGGCCAGGTGCGGTGGCTCACGCCTGTAATCCCAGCACTTTGGGAAGCCAAGGCAGGCAGATCACCTGAAGTCAGGAGTTGAAGACCAGCCTGACCAACATGGCAAAACTCCGGCTCTACTAAAAATACAAAAAAAAAAATTAGCTGGGTATGGTGGTATATGCCTGTAATCCCAGCTACTCGAGAGGCTGAAGCCGGAGAATGGCTTGAACCTGGAAGGGGGAGGTTGTAGTGAGACTAGACCATGCCATTGCACTCCAGCCTGGGTGACAGAGAGACACTGTCTTTAAAAAAATGATAATGATAAAATAAAAGGTGCTATAGACAATAATAATGTCCTAACCATTTCTCTAGTGAGAAAGAAGAAAAATACATGCCTTCTTCCACTGGGCATGGTGGCTGGCACCTGTAATCCCAGCTACTTGGGAGGCTGAGGCAGGAGAATTACTTGAACCCAGGATGTGGAGGTCGCAGTGAGCTGAGATTGCACCATTGCACTCCAGCCTGGGTGACAAGAGTGAAACTCTGTCTCAAAAATAAATAAATAAATAAAAACGTAATTTTGTTTAAAAGGAATATTGTGTGGTAAATTATTGTCCTAGGGTATAAGAACCAGTTATGTAAGAAAGAGGTAGTATAGGACAAGTAAGAGTGTGAAAGCATATTGTAGATGGTCTGTGTAAGTCACAAGGGTTTGTGAAGGGGGATTTATGAAATTTTGTATGTGATTAGGCTAGCTGTAATTAAAAGAAAATTTTTACAATAGACTTTCTTAAAAACGGTCTTCATGTCAAAATCAAACTTTCTTAAGGGATTGGTTCACCAGCTTACAGAAAATAAAGCTTTTAATGATATGACTAGTTTCTTTTCGTACACCTCAGATTTTTGTCTCAGAGGTTCAACTGTTGTCGTATCTTGCTTTCAGCTCTTGCTTCCTTTAGAAAGGCCTGGGGTAATGGCTCTCACCTTTAGCTTTTTTGTCAGGTTTTTAGACTTTTTCTTTTCCTGTTCTGACTGTTATTTTGGCCTGATGATAAAATATTTAATCTTAGTGGTCTATAAAAGCAATCTTTCTCCAAGTATAATTTGATTCTATACTCTTCATTTTTTTAAGTGTATAAGTATAATAAGGCTTATTTTTGGGTTTCAGTTTTTGATTCTTATATTTCTTGAAATAATTTTAAATTTTAATGAATGCCTGGTCTCCTCCATTTCTGTCTGGCCTAGAATGTTTAATTGTCTATAAATCTTTTGACTCTGTGTGCATTGGCCAAAGGAATTCCCAAAGAAACCTGAGAAACTTAGGCCATGACAGTAGACTTCACTATGCCCCCCTTGATATTTAGGACAGTTTCATGATGCCTTTCTAAAGTAATAAAGTATTGCCCTTTTTCCCAAAGGAAAAAAAATACCCTTTTGTTAAACCAAAAGATTTAGTCATACTAAACATTTTCACAAATACTAAAAATAAAAGATGCTCTGATGATAAATTACAAACAAAATAAAAAGTCCTTTCATTATCAGATATTAGTAAGTACCCCCATTGCTAGTAAACTTCAGGAGGTCACTACTTGGGTACACCTGTCTATGATTAAATCTGTTTCTTATGAGTCTCTGCAGGCAGAAGAGGTGAACTCCATAGCCTATACTTACTAACCATAGAAAACTTAAGGCTGATTTTTTTCAAACATATAAATAAATAATATGGGCATAGGAGCATGAATTTTTTTCTGGTTTCAAATTGTAATTTTCTTCTTCAGCCTCCTAGTAAATTTGTATCTTCTAGATTTCACATAAAGATGATGCTGCCACAAGGTTCTGACCCAGAAAATAAAAACAACCTGCCATGGGGTCCCTTTGATCAGGTATCCAGAGAAAGTTTCCCCTTCCAATGCTAGTCAGGGACTACACTCGTAAAATCAGTGAGAAGCAGTTACAGAAGATGGACATCTGCCCTGGTGCAGCCCCATTAATATCAAAGGGGAGTATTTAATCTCTGAGTGGGCAACAGAACTTATTTTCTGGTCACAACCCTGCTGACCAAAAGATCTTGGTCAGACAGAATAAAGAAACCAGCTGGAAGCAGCAAATGGTAATGAAAGTGATCCCTAGCTGCCCTCATTTCTCATTAGTATAAGACATTCCCACCAGTTCTAAGACAGTTTACAAATGTCATGGCAGTTAACCGGAAGTTATCACCTCTTTCCATGTCAATGTCCTGGAAGTTATGGCCTCTTTTCAAGAAAAATCTGAATAATCTACCCCTTAATTTGCATGTAATTGAACCTGGGTTTATGTAAGTATAAATACAGTTGCCAAGAACCCATACCTTGCTGACTCCAGACACATGGCCTCTTAGCCGTGCTCCACATTGAACAGCTACAGTTCAATACAAGATTGCTTTTTTACAACACCAGCGTGCCCTTGAATTATTTCCCAGAAGAAGCTTAGAACCCTCACAAGTTAACCCGCATCTTGGGGGACTTACATGTCCTGCATCAACAGGATTTCATTTTTTAAAGATTGAATAGTGTTTCATTATGTATGTATGTATATCACATTGTTGTTATTTGTTCATTTGTTGTTGGATAGATTGATTCTGTATCTTGTTTACTGATATTTCTTTTCTAAAGGAAAGAAAATCAATATATTGAAGAGATACCCGAACCTCTATGTTTATTGCAACACTACACAAAATGGTCAAATGTTTTTAAATCAGTGCTGAGGATTCTAGAGACAATCCTGGATTTCTACATGTTCGGGTAGGAATAACACAGTCAACCAAATAACTGTCTTCAAACACACAAAATGATCATATATAAAACAGAGGGAGAAACATAGTGAAAGAGCTCAGAGGTGAAAACAAGTTCTTCAGGAGAGCTGAATAGCAGACCTCAAGAGGAGCTGACATTTAAATCTAGAATGGAAAGAAGACTCTTTAGCAGAGCTGCACTGTATGATACTAGTGACAAAGAAGCTTTTTCATTATTACAAATGCTTGTGCTTGTGGGGATAAGAAAATCTATTATCACTGAGACACAGGCAAGCACAGTATGTCTATAGATGCATGACCAGATCATTCTCAAGTTTATTTGCTGTTAGCAATATTTGGGAATATTACTATAAAGTGTTATTTCATTTCATAAAATACAACCTTGAATCATACACATGCTTAGCAAGTTTTAATAATTTATCACAACCTCTGCATGCATTGTCTAGCAAATTAACATATAGCTGTATACACAGAAATATAATTTAAGTAATGATTGGAAAAAAAAAAAGAAAACCTGACAGCCACAAATCCCATTTAATTTATTTAATCAAAGAAACTATTATATCTGATGAACTGATGAAAACTGACAGAGTTAGATATTTCAAAACAACATAATTTGGCCAGTGGTTTACGGAGTAATGAGAAAACGTAATTTGTGCTTTCCAATTTAGCAAATGATATAGCAATGTTGAGAGAACTATTAGCATATACTGCAGATAAAATTGTGGATTGAGCAGTTATATAACTATCTAGATGCATTTTATTTACTAAGAGCAGTGGGTCTTGTTAACTTCAGTTCCATGATAGATTTAAGTATATATTATCAGTAAGCTGAAATAGAGTTTGAGTAATTATCCGAACTGTAGAATCTTACTCTTTACTTTTCGGATTTAGCAACCTTTCCTTCTCTTTCTCCTGGCCACAAAATAAAGAGTGTGTGAGGGAGACTTTAATATCAAGGTTTCTCTTTTTAGAGAAATTTTCTAAAAACTTTCTTGACATTACAAGATTTAGTTTCTGCATCCCAGATCTACTTATTTGTCCAGAAAATTAGGTTGAGGCTCTTTTCATAAGTCTCAATTCCATTCATTTCTCTAACCCATGCCATCTCTGCAATGAGATAGAATTGAGAGAGGTTTCCCAGTGAATAAACATGAGCTTACCATAAATATTACAAGTCAGGCATCAGAGCAACATATGCATTCACAAACATCCATGGCCAGTCAGTCAGTGAATTTCATAAATTATCTGGCTTATGTGTAAAGCAGTGTCCATGCCTTTCTCTGACTACCCAGCTAGTGCCTAGCTTTGTATTATAAGTCAAGTAAGAGAAGATAGAAAGTATCTCCTTCCACAAAACTGTAATGGAGCAGATATTTCTCATTTAATACAGGATTAATACCACTTGAGGGAAAGTTGTAAGGACTGGATACAAATATGAGAAGTTCCTTTATTTCTTTTTGCTATGATTTATTGAATGAATATTATGTGCTAGACACTGCTACATGCTGGAGACACAAAAGTGAGCACATCTCATTGATGACGTGGTCTTCTTGGAACCTGCAGACTAATAGATGGATATAGTTTACTATATACTCATCTTGATAAATATAGACTTACAAGTTTTACAAATGTTTAAAGGAAATAAATGATGTTGTAAGAGTACATAATGAATTCTTTGTCCTCATAAAAGGTTTCCATGAAGCCTTCTTAGAGCAAGTAACATTTCTGGTGAGAAGAACGAGTATAAACTAATGTAGTGATCGTTGAGTACAACCATATTACAGAGAAGATACATCATATTCAGTGACCCTGCTGGGCGTGAGGGTAAAAGGGCAATTCAAAAAATTTGAAGTTTGAGTCACAGGGAAACTTAATAGTTCAGGTCAGCATGTTGGGAGATATTGTTGGATGGGAGACTGGTGGAAATAAAACATAGTAACTACTTGCTATCTCCCATGTGTGGCCATTGAAAAGTTCCTCTATAACAGTGGCTGCCCCTTTTTGTTGAGTCCCTGCTAAGTACTGGGAACATAATGTTCTTTGTCTGATTCCACCACATATTCTGTCTTGCTGCAATCTGTCTTTTCCTCTCTTCTGCACCATTTCTTAACCTCTGTGGATTTCAGTTCTCTCATCTACATTCAGAATTCCCGGTCATACCCAATATACCTAAGATATACTCTAACTTATATCTAATATACTTATGGAACAACTACGAGCCAGGTACTTTCATATACTATATCTTATTGTAACTATATGTCACTCTTCCTTAATGCAGGCATTAATTCTACAATTTATAGAAGCAAAACTAAGACTTTCTGAACTGTATTAGGCAGGTGGAGCTATAAGCTGTATATAACCATGAACTTTCTATTGCATCACCTGTAAATACAAAACAGCTCTATGAATGTTTTTGAGGAGGCACTATATAAATTACAAATATCTAATCATGTGCACATAGCAATAAATATAAAATAGTATATATACCAGATAAATTAGTATATATTTAGTGCATATGAGGATTTTTCAATATTATATTTATTTAGATATTTATATTTCACACATAAGAAACTTCAAAATTTTTGAGAAGAATTTCAACCACTTATTTCTTATTTGACCTTAAACAACTAAGCTATGTGCCTGTATGTGTTCCTTTCAAAGAATTTTGAATTTAAATGTGTTGCCATGAAATTACATATACAATGATATACGAAAACCATTATAACTGAGCACATTATAAACTAGTGTAATATACATGTATTAGTCTGTTCTCACACTGCTATGAAGAAATACCCAAGACTAGGTAATTTATAAATGACAGAGGTTTAATTGACTCTCCTGGGGAACCCTCAGGAAACTTACAATCATGGTGGAAATCACCTCTTCACAGGGTGGCAGGAGAGAAAATGCATGCCAGCAGGGAAAATGCCAGAAGTTTATAAAACCATCAGATCTCGGGATAACTCACTATCATGACTACAGCATGGGGGAAACTGTCCTCATGATTTTATTCCTTCCACTTGATCCCACCCTTGACAAGTGGAGATTATGGGGATGATAGTTCAAAATGAGATTTTGGGTGGGGACACAACCAAACCATATCAGTACAGCCCTCCCTCCCCAAATGGAGATGTAGTGTTTCCTCCTTGCTAGGGAGTGACTGGGTTGCAGCATCATATAGATCAATGCTCTACCCTTGGCTCTGCCACCAGTTATGTGACCCTGGGTGAGTTATTTCCCCAATCCAAGACTCAGTGATTTGTTAAGCTTGTAAACTTAAACAATTAAGACTATTTTTGGCTTATAAATAATATGAGTTTCACCCAAAGCAGTGTCTTCTTCTAACAGAGTCTTTTAAACAATTAGCAAACAAGATTATTGTACAATATTGAGTTGGGTCTACTATCAAGGTTACTTTTCTCCCAGTAGGAAACCCATGTATATAATCAAATGACATCTCTGGTTTATCAGAAAACTTATGAACTGAAAAAACAACAACAACAAAAAAAAACAACCCTCTGTTAACTCTTAAAAAAAGAAGAAATGAGCCTACTTTCCTTCAAGCCAAATTCTAGCTGAACATTTTTCTTTACTACATGGCTTACTGACTGAATGTACATTGTATACATTGCATCTGGTCTGGCACTTCTTTCTGTAGCCAGCACAGACAGTGTTCTCCATGATATGTTAATATAGCAGATGGGTAGGATTTTTCTCTAATGCCCAAAGAAGCTACAGTCTGAAGGTCACCACATGCACATTTGTTCCTAACATTTGTTTTGGTTTTGTAACTTTGTTTTAAATCCTTTTCTTATAAAGGGGTATTAGGAAGTCTGTATTCTAACTCTCGCCCTGCTTTTGTTGTTGTTGTGTTTTGCCGTTTGCCTGAAGGCAATTGATTCTCTCTTTATGTATTATAATTTTCATCAGTACTATATGCAGTTTGGATTACTTTGGGATGGTAGATTGATATTATTTGCATGGCATTGTAAAGGAAGCATAAGCTATAGTGATAGAAAATAACTATGAAGCAAAGTACCTGAAAATGGATTAGTTATGTCTTCTGTGAGAACAAGAAAAGGGACACAAGAAGAGGTACATTCTGCATTTTTTACATCCTCCAGTAGCTGCTCTTAAGAACCCTCCCTGCATAGACATGTTATGATTAGGTTAATCTGTGAAGACAATTAGCACTTTGTTACATCTCCAAGGGCTTTTAGTGGAAATAATATCAGTTTTGAATAATATTTGCAACTTTGTGTGTCCTAGATGCATAGAAGTCAGCTCTTTGCATCATAATTTTTCTTCTCTTTTTCTGTTTCTACCTAAATTCATTTCATTTATTTCCAAAAATAAACAAAATAAAGAATGGTTGTAAATCTGTGCTGAGAACATCAAGCTATTTAAGACATAAACAACAAGTGTGAAAAAAAGATGAAAAATTTTACCCAGAATCTTGAGATTAATAAAAATATTAATATTCTATACATACACAAACAATATAATAACACTTTTCTCTCTTGCTGCTGCTGAATATTGCTGATAACAAATCCATGAAGTGGATATTATCCTTATTTTGCTGATAGAGAAACTATATCCAGGAGGGTTAAAATAACTTTTCATGGCCATATAACTCGTAGAAGATAAAGGTGACACTAGTCTCCATTTTAACCATCAGCTCAGGATTTCATAGCTTCTTAGCTCACTTACTTTCAAATTAAGATACCACTCTCTGATATTTAAAAATATCTCTGTGTGAAACCTTTGAATATATCTCCTTGGACAGCTTCCACTGGCATCATCAAAGTCTACGTAAAATTAAAAAAAAAAAAAACATAAATACATGCCAGTGTCTTTGAAAATCCTAACATTGCATTTTGTAAAAGCCATGCCAAACAGGAGGATTGTAGGCCCCATAGGCATCCTGAAATTGTCCAACGTTCCATGTATGTTAGTGAGATGAAATAATCTCACTCATGATAGGGTATTTTCTCTCTGAAAAATCCCATGGCTGTGTGCAGAAATGTATTTCAACTCTCTCTCTTGTTCTCGCTCTCTCTCTCTCCCTCTCCCTCCCTCTCTCTCTCTCTCTCTCCCTCTCTCATGTGTGTGTATGTGTGTGTGTGTGTGCGCACGCGGGCACGCACACTTGCATGTGCAATTTACAGAAGAATTTTGGGGCTTGGGGAATCCTTTTATGGAATGAAGACACCTTTTGCCTTTAGATCCTTCATCTCCAATGATAGTCCTTTTGAAAATAACACTAATCTAAGTCCAATATCTATCACTGGGCCTTCACATAATGAAGAAAACTAAGGGCATCAGAGTTGAGAAGGAAGAGCAAATACCAAAGATACCATATGAGGTGCTTGATATATATAATGTGACAGTGCCTTTCTTTGTACTAACTCTAGACTTCCCAATTGGATGAGCCAAGAACTTATCTTTTACGTATTGGCTGGTTGCTTCTTGCAACCAAAACTATCCTTAACAGTAGAGATTCAAAGATACAGAACCTCAGTTTTCTAGGCCTTTAAGTAACCTTCAGCCTATCAATGGGGTATTTGTGTATACAAGCAACACCATCCCAATGAGATTCCAAATGTGTACCCTCAATTACTGGGTGGCAAAATACAATGAGAATCTCTTAATAATGTGAATTATGGGAGATAGAGGATTATTACTCAGATGTATTACTCCCACCTTCGCATTTCATAGTCACTTTGAAATGATTCTTCTGGATACTCCAGAGATCAATAGTATATCAATAGTACATGTATTATCATCTTCATATTTTCAATAATTAGTACACTTGGATGTTTCACATGTGCCAGGATGAATAGACACAGGATGTGTTCTGGAAATATATGCACTCTACTGAGAAGGCAGGGATGTCAACAGAATATGACAATAACAGTGATATACCCTCTGGTAGAAACACAAACAGGATTTGTGGGAACAAAAAGGACAAAAACATTTTTATGTGTATTAGACTTATCTTAGCCAGTTAAAGCTTGGGAGAGTGTAGAAACTGTTCTAAAAGAGAACAGCCAGTATGAAGACATGGAAGCATTAGGGAACATTAACATTTTCACTTAAACAAGTAGGTTGGTATATTCAGTGTGGGGAATTAGGATTAGGAGGGGAGCCTAAAGAGGTGGAAAAGTACATGAGAAGGAAGGGCCACAGTAAATACAAATGAAGCAACCAAAGTGTTTAAACTAAAGGAACAGCTTTAGTCCCTGGTACAAAGTGAAAGAATGGCTTGGATGGTAATGAGCCTGGTATTAGTTTGTTGTTTTAGGAATTCTGATAAAAGATGCTAAGGATTGCAACCAAATGATAGTTTATAATAACTTGTGATGCCATAACATTTGCTATGTGCCTGCAAAAAGTTATTTCCATTTCTGAATCTCAGCCTACACAACCCATAAGATCACCTGGGCCAGATAGACCCCAAAGATTCTTTGTTTTCTAAAGTGTGAGGCTCTATGACCCATGTAGCAGGTATGTGAAGAATTCAAAACATTTCATAGGTTGGCTTGATCCTAAAAACTCAATTGAGTTAATCAATTCAGTTCCAATAATGCAAGTGACAGTTCTGCCTATCTACGTTGAGGTACCTAAGTTTATTATGTCTCCATTAATTTCTATAAAAGTGCTAAATTCACCATTTACTTGAATATAAATTACCCTATTTAATGCAGCTGTGATTTTCTACTCTTATTCCACAGCCACCTTCTCTGCACAAATATCTATCTCTATGTGCCTGTCTATCAATATTTTACATAACTAAAGTCCTTATTTTTATGGATAAAACAGTTGATTGGCACCCTGCTAATATCCCATGAAATTCATTTCAGCACATCTTTGGACCCATCATTGAGCTTTTCTGTGCTTTGCCCTTAACCTCTCACACCTACAAATGTCTAAGACTGGCTCTTTGGGTATTGGAGCCTCCATATCCATGGGAAGACTCAGAAACACTTGAGAACTTTATCCAATTCCAGGGTAGCCCATAACACATGACTGGTGGAGAAGTACACCAGCCCGGCTTCCTTCTCTCAGAATGCAGTAAATGCAGGTGTAATTTCTTCTTCAAAGCTCTATTGGGGATGATGTTGCATTTAGGACTTCACCTGAAATCACTTTGTTTTTTGGCTTCACCTGAAATCACTTTGTTTGGCTTCTCTCTCTCCTAGACCGACTCTCCTTACTCCCTTGTTATTAATAGTTCTTCCTAGGATCATTTTCTTAATACATTTCAGTTGCACCTGAATCCTTCATCCAGCCTCTGGTTCTGGTAGATGCCTGAAATGATCAACGTTAGTCTTCTGTGTGGCTCTTGTTAGGCGGTTGACCATGGAGGTATGATTATGGTACTTGGAAGCATAAGGGACTAATTCTTAATATTATTATCCAGTGTTTTAGAAATTGATGTCAACAAGAAAGAGATTGTAAGTAGAAAATGCTTCTGTTCAGAAAGACTCCACTAACCATAGAAAACTAGTCAAGTGACAGAGAAAAGTGTCAGTGGTCACTTAGGGGTCTGCAGATAACATGAACACTGGTGGAAATAAGCATTTAGACATGGTCTTATTTAAACAGCCCTCACTCCTGTCTGGATGGAACATCACTCAAGATAAGCTGCTTTGGTTCACACTCTGTGATTCTCAAATAGATTACTGAGAAATATGGAGAATGGAAATAATGGTCTGGCGAAAAAACAATTGAGTGACCAGTTCTACCTGGTTCTAAGATAGTCTTTGTTCCAGTTTTCCAGCTTTGACACTATTCTTGAAAAATCTTTTAACTGTCACTAAACCTTTCCCTGGTGGCCTCATGTAAGATACCTTGCCCTACTTCTGGGTCCCAGAACCAATCTTTTAGCACCAGAACTGTCCATACCTGTGTCTGGGAGAGTCCTATGGGGATGCTGTCAGCTGCCAGAATGTACTACTGAACTACCACATCAAGCTTTATTTACATGTTCTCTTGGAAGAGAGGCTACTCAGCACATCTCTGCATCCTAATACATCCCCATATATAAAACACAGACAAAACCAAAACATATCGTAGTCTCACTGCTAAACAGAATTTTCTACACTAAGCCGTGGCTTGCCATTTTGTAGGATTAAACAAGCCCATTCCATGCAAGAGAAAAACCTAGATGTGTTAATTAGTGTGATTTAATCATCCCACAATGTAAACATGTATTTAAATTCTAGATTATACCCTGTAAATATGTACAATAGTTGTCAATTAAATATAAAAATTTAAAAAATATTTTAAAAAAGAAAAATCTGGAGTCCTTGCTATTAAGGCTATTTTATTAAGTAAATGGTTTATGTTAGAAGTCTCTAATGATGCACTAATCACAGGTTAGCAGCTGAAGTAAATTATAAATGCATGGTCAGCTTTATTTCTTTTTTTTAAGATTGAGCATATTCATTGGGTCATTTTACATAAATTAACTCATATCTCCACCAACACTCCAAACAGGGCATATGACCTCTGTCTTTGATGCATTCAATTTGAAGATGCATTTTTGGTCAAATGTATACATTGGCCAGTTTAATATTATAAAATTTGGACTCTGCCACACAATTGCAACCCACAAGTATTCATTAAGCATATAGTTATTATAATCCTGAAAGAAAAGTTCACTTGCAAATTCCTGAAGTTATTTGTATATATTATCTGAACATTTTGAGTCAATGTAGATGTAGCTATTCTTTAGAAAGGCTTTTAAGATCAAAGAGCCACTGTTTCTAGGCTCAGAGAATGGGCATGTTATAGCTTACGTTAGTTATTTAAGCATGACTTTTCTAAAATGCCTGTTCTCATATGAAGATATCTTAACAATATAAATAAATTAAAGACTGGACTAGGGCATTAATCTTTATGCAATGTGAATTGTGGCAAGGAACTATGTCAACATACAAATATAGATAAGACTTATTTAGGAGCAGACTTTCAAAAAAGACAAGATACTTATTAGATGTCATGCATATTTTTCAGTAATATATGTGTTTACAAATAATGATGATACAGATTTCAGAATGCTTTGCTCCTCATATGATATATACAGTTAGAAACAGGGAATATGGAAAGAGTATGAGCACAAGAAAAAAATCAATTTGTAATCATTTAATGCACCACACTGCCCTATCCTAAAGTAATAGGCAGTTGAAAGAGTGCAGGATAGTCCATTTCTCTCACTGCTCAGTTATGAAAAAAATTTTGGTTGCTTCCATTTTCCAACATTATGCTAATGAAATGCAAATAGAAATGGTAGAAAGGAAAACTGGATGGCAAAATGAGACTTTCTGCTGGGTTCAACATTTTAGAAAAAAAGCCCACGGCACAAATCTCATTTTCTGTGTGAAGCAAGAAGGTTAAAATTTGTATTTAATCATGGATTGGACTTGCTACAGCTCTGAAAAGCCATCATAAAGCATTGCTAGCGTGGGCACATTTGTTAACCGGATAGTAGCATATGATTCAATTTTCCACCCTTTGCAGTTCAACATAGATAAAAAAGGAGTGAAATGTATAAATTCTCTTCCCCAAAACGATATTTCCAGTTGATGATATTCAGCTGTATCAGCCTGCAAAATTTCTTGGCTTTCCAAAGGCAGTGACTAAAAAAAATTCAGAAAGTTGACAAGTTGGCAACCTTAAAATAAATAGAGATAAATTTGTAAAATAGAAATTAATAAAAATAAATACAGGAAGAATGTATATGGCAGGTGTGTAAACTGTCCTGCTTTTCAGCTGCCCAGGTCCTTGATTCAGCAAGGACCTGGGCAATGAAATCTCAGTCCTTGTTGGTCCTGAGAAGTTCTGGGTTAGCAGAATATTTTCCCTGAAATAGCACAAAATACCAAAGATGCAAAGTGTTTCTATGTTTTTAGGAAAAGCTAACGCTTCATTGGCCAGGTCCTAGGACCTGGCCAATGAAATCTCCGTCCTTGTTGGTCCTGAGAAGTCCTGGATTAGCAGAATGTTTTCTCTGAAATAGCAAAAAATACCAAAGATGCAAAGTGATTCTAAGTTTTTAGGAAAAGATAAAGCTTCAGCAAGGACCTGGCCAATGAAATCTCAGTCCTTGTTGGCCCTGAGAAGTCCTGGATTAGCAGAATGTTTTCTCTGAGATAGCACAAAATAGCAAAGATGGAAAGTGATTCTAAGTTTTTAGGAAAAGCCAAGTATACCAGCACCACATACCACAGTCAGGATCAAATGTAGGACCCTGACTGAGATGAGGTCAGGAAAAGGGAAGAAGATCCCAAAGAATTGTCAGCAATAGCAGAGAAGCATGAAGAGCAAGCAGTGGGGAAGATGATTAGTGAGGTCACAAAAGAAGGGCTTAACCAGCTAAGTGGCAGAAACGCTGAGCTAGCTAGAATTAACATGACTCCTGATGGAGAGATCCCAGATGTTAAGCCACAACGGAATTGAATTGTAGCTATCTTCCTTTATGGATTGAGTTATTTTAAATTTACAATCTTCCAGCATTATAATTTCATCAATTTTAAAGCAGTTTCACATATTTTTAAATGTAAGAATTGAAAGAAAAAATATTTATCATATATCCGGCTTGACTCTTATCACACAGAATGTCATAAATATTTTCTTCCCATTTTGTTAGAAAAGACAGCAGAAATTTTACTTAAAAAGATTCTCATGGATTTGTATTTCTTCTAAAAAAATCAATCTGAAAATCAATTTGAAAACTTTTGAACTACAAAGTGTAATGTCTGTTCATTTACTGAGACTGTTGGGAATATTCAACCATCTGTTGAATTTATCCACCAGCAAAAAGTCACAACTTTGGAGAACAATCAAATCAAGATAAAATATGCTAAAAATATAGTCCTCAATTCAATTCCAGAAGTCAAAGATAGGAGATTAAAGATGGAGACAGAGGGTGTTCCCTATGATTGCCAAGATCTTAGCCAAGGGCCTATGGCATGGCTGGTGAATGTGCAAGATTTGAGACTATGTCAAGCTTATCATGAAGCTATAGTCCAGTGTCTATGAAACAGGAAGCAAAAACGACTATATCACAACTGCTGAAGGAACCCTCAAACCTGTTACTCAATCTCTTCTTCATAATCTATTTTTGTTTTTACCTGTGTTGTCTAGATGAGCTTCTGATAGCATTGCCTGGCCTACAATTTCATAGCAATGGAAAAGAAAAAAAAAAAACAGTATTTAAACTTGGTTTTGTTTGATATAAGCACAGGTACTGAGTCCTGAAGCTGGAAACAGCCATGATTTCCTTTTACTAGGAATTTTAATTTGGAAAACATAGAAATGAAAATGAAACTACCAAACCCCTGTTTGTGTGTTTCTTTGGTAGCTGTTTAGTGGGGTGTTTTATCTAGTCAGTATGGAATAACGTCAAGCTCTAGGGACCCAAACCCAAGTCAGCTTTCAACATGAGAAAACTCATTTTGATTCCCCCATTTGACAGAGGTGACAAACCTGTGCTGACCTTGGTGACAATTACAGGCAGGAGCTGGGCACAGGGTGTAAAAACAGCAGGCATCAGTGAGTTGGCTCTCAGAGGTAATGAGCCAAAGATGAGGCTCTCTTTCAGTTCCTTTGGGAAACTGCTAAAAATAGAACCTTTGCTGACTGTAAGTATAAAGCTGAAGTAAGGATTTGGGAATATTCAGGCCGTGAGATACAGACATAAATTTAAGACCTGTGAAATGAAACAAATTTCCAAAGGTGAAAAGATTGATTCTTGAAGAAAATTAAACTTGATTGAAAGTGACAACAAAATCCATGTATCCATGGAGTGTCATAGCTGAAAAGTCCCTAAGGAAACTAATTCCCCACCCTTGATTTTACAGAGGAAAGAAGCCTCAGAGAGCTTATTTAACTTTCTCAAAAAACTGAGTAAGTTTGAGGCAGAAGGAGGTCTGGAACCCTGTGATTTGGAGTAATAGTTTACAGTTGTATCCCGCTATCATAAATTGCCTCCTGTGTAGAAGCTACATGTTGTTGTTTTCTTAGATATGATAGAGGTTATACAAAATATTTTAAAGTGATATAGATTATTTTAAATATCAGAAGCTGTATTCACCTTCACTAACACTCAGTACTGTCCTTGACACATAAGAATCATGACATGCAGAGTGTTCAGTGTATGTGTGTGTTTAGTGTGTGAGGTTTCTAGTAATTTTTTTGTGCCCCCATGGATGGAGAATGATTAGGTTAGTGAATTATCAGTTAGTATTCAATTCAAATTTTAAATCTTGTTGACTAACCCATAGATTTTAACTGAATTAAATGTGCTTTAACTCTAGACATAAAAATAGAAAAACACATTCTTGCTTTATGAGCAAAGAAGAAAAGATGCAAATTGTGCTAATTTACCAGCTGACCATTCTCATCTTTGGCCTCAGAAAAGAATATTGCTTTCCCTTAGGATGAGCATGGCTGACAGACATATGTTACGTGAAACTGCACACTGACCACAGCTTCACTTTGCAGAACTCCATTTTTCTCATGCAAGAGAAATCCAGAGGTATAGAGTTTGTCTTGGCATTGTCCTGGTGGAATGGAATGCCCGAGATGCAGAGTTTTTATTATACACCATGCTAATTGTGGCCAAGACATTTATTTGTCTACGTGAATATTTGTTTTAGCCTTCTACAATAATAATAATGATAATAACATATTTGGCTTGTCACATGTCAATCATGAGAAAAGACTACACTTTCTCACTGTTTTGTCTCAGTAATTAAGTTCTTAAGAAGATGTAAAAGGGAATGCCATGGGATTTCTGATTCTTGGTTAGAGGAGTTTACCTCTATTTGCTATTAATCATTTTTTTCTATTCTGCTTCTTGAAACAAATGTGATGGTTGGAAAGCTGGCAGTCTTGTTGGATAATGAGATCCATAGCCAGGTTGAGGGATTTGTGGAACCACATCAGGCATAAATGGCCTATATTGGCCTTGGTTGAAATGGAGAGTATTATCTTGTCAACTTAACCCATTGCTTTAAGTTATACATCACATGGAGATAAAACATCTAATACATCATGCTTCATCAGAGAAATGATGATTGCTTATTGGTACTTCTCTTTTGGGCCTAAATGGAAGCTAATAACTGTCAAAAATCAAAGAAAATAGAGGATCTTATTATTATTGATTCAATAAGTTTGTTTAGGAATTTAGGCCTAACAAATTAGAACACTGTTATGGCTGTACCTTGTTGATCAATTAAAACAAAAAATTCGCTGATAGCCAGGTGCAGTGGCTTATACTTGTAATCCTAGCCCTTTGGGAGGCCAAGACAAGCAGATCACATGAGGCCAAGAGACCAGCCTTGCCAACGTGGTGAAACCCAATCTCTACTAAAAACAAAAAAGTCAGCTGAGTGTGGTGATGGTGGTGATGTATCCCTGTAATCCCAGCTTTTGGGGAGGCTGAGTCATGAGAATTACTTGAACCCTAGAGGTGGAGGTTGCAGTGAGCCAAGATGATGCCACTGCACTCCAGCCTAGGCAACAGAGCGAGACTTTGTCTCAAAATAAAAATTTTAAAAAAACTTTTATTCATGTCACATTTTAAAATGTTGTAATGTGAACAATACACTCAGTTTTCAAAGGGAGAGGAAATATTTGCATACAAATATAACTGGTTAAAATATTAACTACCTGTATAATTTCAATTAAAATATTAGGTAATCACAAATAGAACATAATATAAACAAAAATCTCTTTACATTCAAACTCATCAATACTATATCATCATCTATCAGCTTCTTTATTGAATAGTTATTGAGCACCCTGCTCTGTGCCAGGCACTGCACTCTGTGTCTTGGATATTTTGCTCTACCTCAGTGCTCTTGAAAACCTAGGAGATAAACTTAGTTTTGCCAGCTTTTGATTTAGTTCATTTTTCAATGGACTTTAATTAAGGCTTCCCTTGATAACATTACCCTAATTTGTTTGCAGGAATTCTGCATGATCCAGGCTTTCTTCACCACCCAATTTGACTTTCAAGTGACATTGAAAGAAAACAAGGAAGACAGAGAAAAAAATAGAAGTAGAAAGAGTGAATGCTGGCAGCTGTTTATGCATGGTTGTGTAGAGGGATGTGTCAGTGCATATGGTCAACCTTACACAGTCCTTTCAGATTCTAGAAAACAACATTTACAAAGGTTTTTGAGTATACTACAAGTGCTAACATCCACTGCCTTAGATTTGTCAAGCTGGTTACAGGGTTGCTTGGGCAGCTGGAAGGGTGCTCTTGTTTTTCTGGCACTGTGACTCTACCTCCCAGCTGGGCTCAATATGGTCAGTGACTTCCTTAAACCCCAAAAGACTTTGTAAATTTGAATATTACAAAGAGATCATAAAATTTTAAGACCTCTGTGGTATCTCAGTGTCAGCTGTGCATTCTTGTGAAAGTCTTTGCATCTCCCACAAATAAATGTATGATTTTAAGACATTGTTAAGGTCTGGGATGCCAGGTGTTTCTGTTACCTGGGTTAACGTTGTTGGATTGGGTAGGCTCTCAGCATGGTCAAGAATCATTCTTTTTGCTCACCGGCCACGGATACTTGTTAAACCAACTTCATTAATTTGAAATAATAGTGTCTTAATAGCTGACTGTGTCAAAGTAATAAAACATCTGAATTATTAAATATCTTAAAATATTTAAGTAGAGATTCTGTTTTGGGAAGGTATATTGTTTTATTCTCTTCAAAAACACAGTAACTGCAGTGAATTGCTAATACTGTGTAGTGAAAATCAACTTTGATATTTAGATGAAGACTTCAAGACTGTTTTACTAAGAGATAAGATTAACTATGTATATTTATGTGTCTCCATAATGTGTTTCAACATCTAGTTTGCTTTCATCTAGTATGTGCTGTGTGCGGGGACTTGTAAAAAGTGCCCTACTTAGATATAGAAATGAATTGCATATAGTTCCAGACTACAGGCAATAGGATGACAAAATTTAAATGAATAGCATTTGCAGTTAGATTTGGATTCAAATTTTGATTCCTGTATTTAAAACATTAGTGTTTTGGATGATATGTTATTTCTCTGAGTCTTGACATGAGCCTCAGACATTTGTAGAAAGAAGCATTAAAGTCAGTTTCCAGCTCAGGGTATTTGTGTAGATTTTGTTAGTTCCCTTCCAGTTCATAAGAGAGAGGAAAAAATAATGATCTGGTAATCTGCAAGATGGCATGATCCCTTATGGCAATCATAGAGAGAAAAGGTTATTATAGGACAAAGGATTGGGACTAGAGCTTGAATCAGGAATATTCCGCTTAGAGAAGTTTGAGTATGAGTAGTGTTTGGAAGGGTGAATTTTGGTTGACAGTAGGGATTTTCTCAATATTTGAGAAAAATATTGGAGACAGTAACGCATGATGCCTGTGTAGAATGTATGCATGGTCAAACTTAGTTGAAATGTAATTTAATTACATGAAACTATTTTCCTCTGCAATTTTGCAGTCTTGTTTAAAATCTTTGTGCATTATTAAGCCTATGTGTTTTGTGATATTATTAGACTATTTCAAACAGCCAGAGCCTGAATTATCACACTTTTTGAATTAATGGAATCTATCTGAACATGCAGTGAATACTGAACACATGACAGCCTAAGAATAAACTTATCACCTTCACTGTCTTCAATGAGTGCTTGACACGCACAACTCCAGAGGAATAACACAATGTCTCTGTCATAATGTCTTTTTTTTTTAACTTGGTCTTCCTTTCTTTGATATAAATATGCAGAGAATTTTTTATAAGATGAGATAACCTGGCTCTCTTTGAAGTGTTTACAACAAAGATTTCCCCAGGCTGTTAAAGAAAGAGTATAGAAACTATCAAAGCCTTGTTAATGACCATCAATAAAATTATGGCTTAGTTCATCTCATGTTAATCTAAACAATACTTTTTGATCCAAGGTCAGCATTTCATCTTGGTTAGACAATGAAACCATGAATGAAAATTCATTTTAGCAGCTATTGAGTGGTATAGGCATTGGTATCGGAAAGATCCTGATTTGAATTCTAGCTGTATCATTAACTAGCTTTACACATATAAATACATTTTTATACATATGTAAGTTCTATTTTTTTATCTTTAAAATGGGATGATATCATTCTCATATAGTAGTATGTAATATTTTCAAAACATATTTCAAAAATCTGTCACAGGGCCTAATAGAGAGATTTTAATAATTATTTTTATCTTAACTGTGTACAGAACATGTAGCATGTGCATACATACACTAGGCCCAATCACTATCTTAATAGTGAAGGAAACTTATAGTGGAGGAAGAATTCATTTATTACCAATAAATTATGGTAGGGTAAAATTAATCTTTAATAAATTCATAAGTATAGTTCTGAAAGAGTGCAGATGAAAGAATGATTAATTTGGGCTTGAGAAATTAGGGCAGGCATCCCAGCAGCATTGACATTGCAGTTTAGCCATGAAGGATGAATATTCTAATAATCTGAGAATGAGGAAACGGCATTTCAAATGAAGGAACTACATGGAACTCAGGAACAGGAATAGCAGTCCTCATGAAAATTGGAATGGAGAAAAAAAGATTAGTACTATGGTCTCTAAGAGACAATGACATTCCTTATATTTGCTTCCATCTAAGACTCTGCTACAGCTACATTGCCATCTTTGCCTTCCTCCTCTTTCTCCAAATTACATTTCCCTTACCTCTCTCTTTTTTTTTTCCATTTTGCATTTCATAAAGTCCTGCCACAGCTGTGTTTCCATAAGACCTATGTTTAGCAAAGGAATCATCAGTACACATCACTAGCACGATATGTATTTGGGGGGAGGGAAGACACACAAATAGAGGGATAGTAGCTTAGTGGCATGCACACCATCTCTCCAAACTCTAGTTAAAGGACATCATCATCTAGTCATAGATGTTTATACATTACAACCAAAATTCCAATGGAGAGTAGCCCTGCACCCATGATTTTCTATATATTATAAACAGAGGGGGTAGGGAATATTGATGTGTTTACATGACGATGGAAGCTCACCGGTTGGGAAAACCATCTTGCTATAACGTTTCTGTGGCAGCCCATTGACTGCCATTAGCTGGTTCTTCCCTTTAGCTAACTCAGAAATGTTAAACTATATTCTAACCAACAGTTTCAAAACGTCTTTTATCCAGCTTCTAGCTCTAGCTCCAACCATTGCTTAATTGAGTCTCTGCTATCCATGTATAGGCTGGAGTGCAATGGCATGATCTTGGGTCAACGCAACCTCCACCTCCTGGGTTCAACTGATTCTCCCTCCTCAGCCTCCCGAATGGCTGGGATTATAGGCACCTGCCACCACGCTCAGCTAATTTTGTATTTTTAGTAGAGACAGGGTTTCACCATGTTGGCCAGGCTGGTCTCGAACTCCTGACCTCAGGTGATCTGCCTGCTTTGCCCTCCCAAAGTACTGGAATTACAGGCATGAGCCACTGCACCCAGCCATCGAGTATAGACTTTCAATTAGAAGCCTTGATTGTCCTCACCTGGGTCAGGTGAACACTCAGCACTCATGGTGTGGGTCTGGGCACTGCAATTAACTGGACTGGAATAGAAATGACAAGAAATAATATGACAAGAAATGTGAACCAATGTATCACTGAAGAATTTCCACAATAATGGGAAATTATATCCAGAAAAGTATGAAGGAAAAGGTAACACAACATTTAGAGGAATTATAATTCAGTAGCATAAATATACAGTCTAGACACTAACAGTGAGGATCACTAAAAGCCTGGCAAAATGCGGCAAATATTAATTATGCATGATGTTGCACTCCTGAAAACTCTTGAGTCTTTAGAGCCTTTCTCAAGCCAACACTACATGCAACCACCACAGATTGTTTCAAGTCGATTTCATTAGACAAAACTTACCTGACATCCTAGAGTTCTACACTACAATCATAGAGTGCGTGAATCTCTGTGGATAGTAAAGATATAAAAAGTTATTTAGCTTCTGGGGCCTTCTCCTGGTTCCTCCCTCCTTGATGCTTATATTGGTCAAAATTTTCTAGGATAAAAAAGTTATATTGCTATGACAAATGGGAATCTATACCTGGTTTTTATTCCTATCGCTAGATTCTCATCCTAATTTATAACAGCAGTGTAAGTGATGAAGGATGAAGGGGAATATGAAAGGTCCAAACTGAAAATAATTTAGAAACTTAGTTGAGGAGGGAATAAAAATTTAAAAAGTGTCTGAAAACCTAGAAAATGAATGTCTTATAAAATACCATATATATATCTATATATGTATATATAGATATATATACATATATATATAATAACATAATGATACTGTAATTAAAAAATCTTGGAACATCATTTGGTGTCACTAATATGCTTTATGATCAGATTTCTAAGCCATACTTGTTGGGATTGACATAGGAGCTCATATGAGCAACATGGGCTCCCCATTTCTGGAATTACTCATTAGATAAGAACAGTAAAACACATGTTGACAAAAAACACATGTTGATCACATCTCCTTTGTTTTCAAACCACAGATCATAAATTAAGATTTCACTTTCAGTCTACTAAATTGAGTACATGTAATCTATAGATTTGTTAAGTCGCTAAATTAATGGAGGGCTCACTAATTCAATATAGAATGTATATATATTCACTATGTACTCATTTTCACTATTTACCTATATTTAAATCAAATAGAGGATTTCTTAAACTTACTTTAAGTACTCACTGAATAATTATAATTAATCTTCATAAATTAATCATAATTATACATTAATCATTAACCACAGCATTGGTCTTATTTGGTATATTTGACAAGAAAGAATTACTAATAAAGATTTTATATTGTTTTGTCCATTGGGGATTTGTCTCTGTAGGTTTAGATTGGCTACAAATTCAAATACTCAACATTTTCAGGCTGCTATCTATATACGTGATTGCAGACTGCTTGGATTTGGTAGATTTGGATAGACTTTCATAGTCTCATTTAATAAACTTATGTAACAATCTATCTAAAAGTACATTTTATAAGCTTTAAAAAATAAATAAACGGAAGTGTTATGGGGAAAGATCATGTTGTCCTAGATATTAATTTAGATTCCATCTAGATTTAAAATTGTACAAAAATAGGAACTTTATTTTTCTCTGTTTTTCCAAGGCATGGAGAAGGCTAGGAGAAATAATCCATATATTGTCAAATTGCTATTGTTGTTATTTTTGTATGTGAACAATAAAAGGGTTGAAATTGGACTGTAATATTGATTGTTGCTGAATCCGTTTGGAAAGCACTAAGTGCACTTGCAATTTAAATAGCACCATTTTATAGTGTTGATTTAATCCTTCATATAAATACGGTTTACTAGACTTCTAAGAAAAGAAATATAAATGGATAACAACATATATGGAGTTTAACATTACATGCTTTACATCCACAAATGAATTAGGTCAAGGAGCTTTGAAAAGCCCACTCAGAATTGCTCTCCAAGAATAGAATACAAAAGTAGTAATTGATAGCTCTTTCTGGGGACCCTTCCTGAGAATTCCCAATAAAGTGTGATAATTACAAACAGGAGATCAAGAGCTGGTATGCTGTTTCTTATTATTAGAAGTTGCTCAATTTCTCATACAGTAGAGACAAATTGTATCATAAAAGCAAAAAGGGAAAACCTGTTTTATTTTTGTTTGTTTGCTCCCCACACCCTGATATGCACTAAGCACCAACCACACTGCTTGGCACAAATTAAAAATATTGCCCGACAATTATAATAGGCTGGTTTTCAAAAGGGGAAGAGCCATGGAAGGAGGAATAATATCTACAGTGTTTTCTTTAAATTTGGTTGATAAAATAGTCTTCTCATTCCTGCCTTCTAAGATGTTAACTACACATGTTTTTTTCTTCATCAGGAGTTAATAAGTGATAGATGTGTAGGACTGCATTGGGGTTCTTCAGATAAACAGAATAGAATAGATAGAGAGATAGAGAAAGAAAGATAGATGTAGACAATAGATAGATACATACATACATACATACACACATAGATATTATGAGATTTGCTCTAGTGATTATGGAGGCTGAGGAGTCCCACAATATGCCCTCTGCAAGCTGAAGAACTAGGTAAGCCTGTGGTGTAATTCAGTTTGACTCAAAAGGTCTGGAAACTAGGGCAGGTGAAGGTGTACTCTCAGTCTAAAGCTGAAAGCTTGAGAAACTGGGGGACCACATGTATAAGTTCAGAGTCCAAAGGCCAAATAAACTGGAGTTCTAATGCCCCAAGGCAGGAGCTCCAAAAAAGAACAGCTTCACCTTTCCTCTGCCCTTTTGTTATATTTGGTCCCTCAATAGATTAGACGATGCCTCCTCACATTGGGTAATGGTGGATCTTCCTTACTCAGTCTATTGAGTTAAATACAAATATCTTCCAGAAACACTGTCACAGAGGTACACAGAAATAATGCCTTACCAGCTATATGGGTATCCCTTAACATAATGAAGTTGACACATAAAATTAAGCATTAAGCTTTTCAATAATCCTGTGCCACAGAAATTGGTCAAAATAAATAAAAAATGTCATTCATGATACAAAGGTAAATGGTTAACTACTGATTCATAAACTCTGTAACTTAGGAAGTTTCAAAAATAAAACTCTTACAATCTAAACAAATTACTAAATGAATTAAATAAGTAACAGTCAATAAATTTATGAAGTTACAGTAAATATATCTCTAAAGATTATACCCCTCTTTATTGAAACAATTTCATTACGTGAATTTTAAACACAATAGGAGCACAGGTACATGAATGCATGCCCCACTTTCATATTGAGGGGCATTTATTACTACTCCAGCCTAAGCCTTGCTGAACCAGCTGACATTGATGTTATTGTCTCCCAGAGAACAGCATCTCATCTCTATCCTGATGTGCAGTAGCATACCCTACTAATGCAAGCTACAGCACATTTGTGTTTTTGTTGCTGTGGTTTTGTGTGCTGTTAAATCCTCACTGACCTGAACAGTGTTGGATAAATAGTTGGTGATCAATGAATTTTATGGAATGAATGAAGATGACAAAATACTTCAAATCCTGTAAGTAACCATTGGTATGAATAAGCTTCACCTATTTTCTTGCTCTTTAAGCTGGCCTCAAGTCCAAGAGACCAATTCAATATAAGCTTATGTATTTTCCTAATACATTCCTCTACAATATTATCTTATCTTCCAGAGTGGCTTTTTCTCTAGTCATTATTTAGCAAGCAATAATGCTAAATAAGGTCTGTTTAGCACCTCCTGTGTGTTATGAGATATGTTGGCATCTTCTTAAAAGAGTCAGGTGCCTCTTTTCAACTTATATTCCAGCTGTTCTTAACAGAAGCCATTTATGAAAATAGAATATTGAGGACAGAATTATTCTGCCACATCTGAACCAGGACTGACATTAAAGTAAGGTTTCTAGAAGCACTTTATAACTCTGGAAGTTATTTTCCGAAATAAATTTTTTACTTATCTTTGTTACATTTGTTTATGTTTTGTTGCTTGTTCCTAGAGGCTATTTTTAGAAGAAAAAAAATAACTACATTACTTTTATTAGCAATGAAGAAAGCAAGAATTTCAGCGCTATTGTTACACAAATTATTTAAATACAACATATTCTACAGAAAAATACTGAGATTGCAAAATAGCTACCTGGTTTCACTTTGGTGATGAAAACTGAATAATCAATTGTAAGAAGTAAAGTGATCTCAGCTCACTGCAACCTCTACTTCCCAGGTTCAAGCAATTCTTTCTCAACCTCCCAAGTAGCTGGGACTACAGGCACATGCCACAACACCTAATTTTTGTATTTTTATTAGAGACAGCGTTTTATCATATTGGCTAGGCTGATCTTGAACTCCTGAGGTTAGGTGATCCACCCGCCTAGATCTCCCAAAGGGCTGGGATTACAGGTGTAAGCCACCGCACCCAGCCTACCTGGAACTTTTTAGTAAGTAGGCTTGGACTCTTATCTCTGATAATTTTTAGCTTTGGAGCCTTGACGAAGTTACTTACATTACCTTTTCAGTCACAGTTTTGTTCTTTACTAAATGCAGTTTAAAATTTACAATAAAAGGTCATATAGTTTTGTAGAAAATGTATGTTAACATTATGATTCTCAGAAAATGGTCAGTGCATCATTTGGGCTATTGTGATTATATTAGAACCCTCTTTAATGAAAAAAAAAATTATTTTTATCCCCATATGCATGCTAGCCATTTTGAATAACAGAAGTTGCATTCTACCAGATAATTGGTTCATGCTTATAGAATTTTTCTTTAAAAATGTTTATTTTTGTTGATATATATTAAATATACACATTTTTGGAATGCATGTGATAATTTGATATGTTCATGCAATCAAATCTGGGTAACTGGCATGCTCATCACCCTATTTATTTTTCACTTTTGCTGGGAACATTTGAATTATTCTGTTCTAGCTGTTTCTTTTTTTGTGTTTTTTGTTGTTTGTTCATTTTTGCTATGGAGTTTCGCTCTTGTTGCCCTAGGTATTTTATTCTCTTTTTAGCAATTGTAAATGGGAGTTTGCTCATGATTTGGCTCTCTGTTTGTCTGTTATTGGTTTATAAGAATGCTTGTGATTTCTGCATGTTGATTTTGTATACTGAGATTTGCTGAAGTTGCTTATCAGTTTAAGGAGATTTTGAGCTGAGATGATGGGGTCTTCTAAATATAAAATCATGTCCTCTACAAATAGAGACAATTTGACTTCCTCCTTTCCTAATTGAACGCCCTTTATTTCCTTTCCTTGCCTGATTGTTCTGGCTAGAAATTCCAATACTATATTGAATAGGAATGGTGAGAGAGGGCATCCGTGTGTAGTGCCAGATTTCAAAGGGAATGCTTTCAGTTTTTGCCATTCAGTATGATATTGGCTGTGGGTTTGTTGTAAATAGCTTTTATTATTTTGTTATATGTTCCATTGATACCTAGTTTGTTGAGAGTTTTTAGCATAAAGGGCTGTTGAATTTTATCAAAGGCCTTCTCTGCATCTATTGAGATAATCATGTGGTTTTTGTCTTTGGTTCTGTTTATGCGATGAATTAAATGTATAGACTTGTGTATGTTGAACCAGCCTTGCATCCCCGGGATAAAGCCTACTTGATCATGATGGATAAGTGTTTTGATGTGCTGTTGCAGTTGGTTTGCCTGTATTTTATTGAAGATTTTTGCATCAATATTCATCATGGATATTAGCCTGAAGTTAGTTTTCTTTTTTAGTTGAGTCTCTGCTGAGTTTTGGTTTCAGGATGATGTTGGTCCCATAAAATGATTTAGGGAGGATTCCTTTTTTTGTATTGTTTGGAATAGTTTCAGTAGGAATGGTACCAGTTCCTCTTTGTACATCTGGTAGAATTCAGCTGTGAACCCTTCTGGACAGACTTTTTATGGTTGGTAGGCTATTAATTGCTGCCTCAACTTCAGCCCTTGTTATTGGTCTATTCAAGGTTTCAACTTCTTCCTGGTTTAGTCTTGGGAGGGTGCAAATGTCCAGGAATTTATCCATTTCTTACATATTTACTGGATTATGTGCATAGAGTTGTTTGTAGTAATTTCTGATGGTAGTTTGTATTTCTGTGGAATCGGTGGTGATATCCCCTTTATCATTTTTTATTGTATCTATTTGTTTCTTGTCTCTTTTCTTTTTTATTAGTCTGGCTAGCAGTCTGTCTATTTTGTTGATCTTTCAAAAGAACCAGCTCCTGGATTTATTATTTTTTTAAGGGTTTTTGTGACTCTGTATCCTTCCGTTCTGCTGTGATCTTAGTTATTTCTTGTCTTCTGCTAGTTTTTGAGTTTTTTTTTTTATCTTGCTCCTCTATCTCTTTCCATTTTGATGTTAGGGTGTCAGTTTTAGATCTTTCCTCCCTCCCCAGCTTCTCGTGTGGGCAATTATTGCTTTAATTTCCCTCTGGACACTGCTTTACACGTGTCCCAGAGATTTTGGTACATTGTATCTTTGTTCTCTTTGATTTTGAAGAACATCTTTATTTCTGCCTTTGATCCATTGTTTATCTAGTTGACATCCAGGAGCCAGTTGTTTAGTTTCCATGAAGCTGTATGGTTCTGACTTAGTTTCTTAATCCTGAGTTCTAATTTTATTGCACTGTGGTCTGAGAGACTGTTTGTTATGATTTCTGTTCTTTTGCATTTGCTGAGGAGTGATTTACTTCCAATTATGTGGTCAATTTTAAAGTAAATATGATGTGCTGAGAAAAATGTATATTCTGTCAATTTGCCCCAATACAAGAACATCCAGATACATAAAGCAAGTTCTTAAAGACCTACAAAGAGATTTAGACTCCTACACAATAATAATGGGAGACTTTAACTCTCCAATGTCAATATTAGACAGATCAACAAGACAGAAAATCAACAAGAATATCCAGGACTTGAATGCAGATCTGGAACAAGTGGACCTAATAGACATCTACAGAACTCTCCACCTCAAATCGACAGATGAGGGAAATGCTACGGGATAAAATGCTTTCACATTGTACCTGCTTGTAAGAACATTCCCCTTATGCTGGTTGCAATGTAATGCCCTTCTTTGTCTCTTTTGATCTTTGTTAGTTTAAAGTCTATTTTATCAGAGACTAGGATTGCAACTCCTGCTTTTTTTTTTGCTCTGCATTTGTGCTGGCTAGGAAACTCTCAAGCGAGAGGGCTTCAATTTGCTGGGCT
>CAUYQU010105046.1:0-55388 GCA_963574635.1 Cheracebus regulus
CCCCCCCCCCCCCCCCCCCCCCCCCCCCCCCCCCCCCCCCCCCCCCCCCCCCCCCCCCCCCCCCCCCCCCGCCACGGGCTGATGCCTCCCCAGGGATGTTGAGAGACTATTTGAGCACCTGGGAAGCTAGGTCCAGGTGTATTGAGTGGTTGCACCTGCTTCTGGGTTTCTTCCATTGAAATGCAAATAGTTTTTGACTTGCACAAGTCCCACGATGAACCTCCTCATGCTTCGGCCATGCGTGGACCAGCCAGCTTCCGGGATGTGGCTGGAGCAAGGCTTGTTGTCCTTTTTAAGGTGATTCTGCAGTCCTTGCCTTGGTCTAAGTCTCAGCTGTAGCTGGTTTCACATGGCTGTGGTGGATCCAGGCTGGGATTCTCTCTACCTTCACGGCTGTGGTGGTGAAATGCAAATAGTTTTTGACCCTCCGAGGCCAGTCCAATGCTGAGGAGGTATTCTTTAAGTCCAATTAAGTGAACCAACCATCCTCTGCTGGCAGTAATCCCAATGGCGGTATGAGTTGGGTGCAAAGCCAGGCAAGCCCTGCATGGGCCTGGGTGATAATATCAGTCCTCTGCTTCTGGTTAGGAAGGCTCCATCCTCCTTCCCAAGGGACAGTGAGAGCGTGGATGACCCCTGCATGAGGCGTTTTTAGTTGCAGGGAGTCTCTTTTTTTTGAATGGGATAGTGGCCCTCGATTTGCACAACAGGTTTTGCCGGAGAAGGGGGGCAGGGGCAGTCCATTAAGCACAAGAAAGTCGGTTCTCTTAACACCTAAGAGCGCTAACAATATTGTTTCTGTTTTTTTCCAGGGGTGTTACAGGGCTGTTGTCCGGACTGTGGGCTCTTTGGGGGCATATGAGTCCAGCCCCTCTCTCTTTTAGTCCAGTGGCCCTTCCATTTTTATCTGGATCCTCGTACTTAGGATCACCGTGTTCTCCCATTAACTGTGGGCATTTTTTCCCAATGTCTTATTTCTTGACAAAATGCACACCGATCGCATTGCAGGTGCAGGCAAGCAGACTGTGGGGCTTTCCAGGAACCCTCCTTTTCCACGCTCTTGGGGGCGTTCCTCTCATAGCAGCAGCTATCAAGTCAGCCTTCCGTTGAGCCTGACGTTCCCTTTCCCTATGATTTTCCCTCTGGCTTAACGCCTCTTGGTTTACAAATGCCTGGTTAGCTACTTCCAATAACTGAAGTATTCATACATTCAAATCTTGCCTGTTTCTGCAATTTTTGTCTAATATCTTCTGCACACTGACTGACTAATGCTGTATTTATCATACGCTGGTTTTCGGGACTCTCAGGATCAAAAGGAGTGTACATGCGGTAAGCTTCACACAGTCTTTCATAGAATTGGGTAGGGCTTTCCTCTTTTCCTTGAGGAACCTCAGAGACTTTATTAATGTTTGTAACTCTCTGGGCTCCTTTTTTAAATCCTTCCAGCAAGGCTTCTCTGTAGTGGATTAACCTTTGCATGCCATCCGGGGTGTTTGGATCCCACTGGGGGTCAGTTCCTGGTAACTGGACCCTGACATACTCTTGGGGGTTCTGGTAATCTGCAGGAACATGCTCCTCCAGCCAATTAGAAGCGGCTTGGAGTATTCTCTGCCTTTCGTCCATGTTAAAAAGATGCATAAGCAGCTGATGGCAATCAGCCCAAATGGGGTTATGAGTCTGAATGATAGTTTGCAGTAGATCAATGAGAGCTTGGGGTTTCTTGGTATAAGCCGGGTTATTTTGCCAATTGATAAGATCAGCCGAGGTGAACGGCAGGTATGTGAAAACATGCTTTTCTACCAAGTGGCCATCCTCGTCCACTCCTGTGTACCTCTGCTCTCTCAAAGGCATCTGCACCCCGGCCTTGGGTGGCAGATGAGCTGCCAGAGTGGGAGTTCCCTCTGGGAAGCAGGCAGCAATGGGCGGAGGTTTTCCACATTCTCTTTTGTCTACTCTGGGGGATTTAGGGGTGTGCAGCTCTGGTGGGGATCCCGAGGCTTCCGGCCCTGGGGCAGGGAGTCCTCGAGGAGGAGGAGGCATTATCGACAAAAACTCTTCTGCCGCTGGGTCCACCAAAACCTTGGGAGTTGTTCCTACCGGTGAATCTGCCCCAGCCTTAGGAGTCCACGTCTCTCCAGGGGATGGTGGTTTCTAGCAGTCTGTCCCTTGGCTACTAAAACAGTTGCTACCTCCTCTCTTAGCCACTTTGGAGGGTTCAAAACTAACTGCAACCATGAGTTTATGTACGGAAATTGATCAAGGTGTTCTAGCTCACCGTATATAACCTCATGCCTTACTTTGGAGACAAGGGACCTGTCTAGGGTCCCCTCTGGGGGCTAACCTACCCTAAATGCTGGCCAATCTTCCCTACCCTTAATTTTTCTGGTGTCATAGTTACTTTATAATTCCCATTAAATCCCTTCTTGAAATTTTTCAGCATAGTTTCTAAAGGGGTGGGCTTGCTATGGGAGTGACCCATATTAACACTTCATAGAAACAATTCCCACAGTTAGGAGAGTGTTAGTTCACTCACAGCAGTTCCCACCTAGCAAGATGCAGCACAGAGCACTGGCTGATTTACATTCACTTCAATCCTTTTATAATGCCCAGAGGCTTCTTCACTCAGCCTTATTTGGCTGTCTTTAATTCTTACAAATTGCTCGATGCATGAGGACCTTCCTAATGGGCCCAATACCTTTTACGACTGATGAGTCCGGCTGGACACATCTACAGACACAGACACACATCCACACACACAGACACACATCCGATGGCTCTCCTTCCAATTCAAAACCATAAGCAAAGCTTCCAAGGTTAGTTACAGGGAGAGCTACCTTCCAAAGTGCCGATCTGGCACCTGTGGGTGATCAGGCCACGCTTCCACCCAAAATGGGGTGGGCTACTTTCCTGGGGTTCAATCTTACCAAATTCAGTGGTCCAGGCTTCCCCAAATGCTCGTTACTCCTCGGTGTTCAGCCACTGGGTGGATCCGCACTGCAGGGCCTCCCTGCTCCACACTGGCAAGGATTTTCCACTAGGCAAATACCTGCCCAGGAGCGCGCTCAGAATGCATCACCCCAGCGAGCAGGAGTCCCCCTGCAGGGATGCTCCACAGAGCTAGACAAACCACCTAAGAGACTTTTTCCCGCCATCTGCTATCCGAGACTCGCTTCCCACCAACGCACCAAAAATGTAGGAGAAGCAGCCGCGGGAAAGGGATCTCTCAGACACCGAATACAGGAGGAAGGAGTTTATTCAGCTGGGAGCAAGGTGGCATAGTTGCCTTAACAGCCAAGCTCCTCTAACAAAGGAAGATTCCTTCTTTATATAGATGTTACACATGGAAGAATCTTAGGTTTATAGCTTAACATAGGAAAAGAGTCTTGGTTTACAGTCTCAGGAATTGCATATGAAAAGGGTTTCAGTTTACAGTCTTAGGAATTACATATGAAAAGGATCTCAGTTTACCGTCTCAGGAATTACATATGAAAAGGGCTTCGGTTTACAGTCTTAGGAATGAAAAGGGGAAGTTGACAGTCTTAGGAATGAAAAGGGGAAGTTGACAGTCTTAGGAATGAAAAGGGGAAGTTGATCTGAGATGCCTGGGTCTCCCTCTTCAATAGGGTTTCACTGTTGGGGTCTGACCCACAGACCTCAACCCAATGACGGATGAACAAATGTACTCAAACATCTATATTCAGTGAAAGAGAGGGCTTAGAGGTCCGTGGCCACTCACAGACACTCAAGGAGAGTGCTGTGAAGAGATAGCAGCCACACCCTGACTTGCTGGCCTTTCAGGCCTTTATTCAGCACACATTAAATGACAAAGCCTTTGGGTCAACACTATTATGGGGTAATTTCCCTGGTCGACCTCCCAGGAGAGAGTCATCTGGCCCATGAATGATTAAAGGTTAGTTTTAGGACCACATGAGTAAACAGAGTAAACAAGCTATATATATACATATATATGTGTGTGTATGCGTGTGTGTATGCGTGTGTGTGTGTGTGTGTGTGTGTGTTTGAGATGGAGTCTCTGTCATCCAGGCTGGAGTGCAGTGGAGTGATCTCGGCTCACTGCAACCTCCACCTCCTAGGTTCAAGTGATTCTCCTGCCTTAGCTGGGATTACAGGCACCTGCCACCACACCCGGCTAATTTTTGTATTAGTATAGACAGTTTTACCATGTTGGCCAGGGTGTTCTTGAACTCCTGGGCTCAAGCGATCCACCTGCCTCGGCCTCCCAAAATGTTAGGATTACAGGCATAAGCCACTATGCCTGGCCTTAGATTTATTTATCTGTCATTCACCACCTGGTAACATGGAGGTAGCCCCCATAATGTCAGGGACCTGGTCTTTTTTGATTATTGCTTTATCCTCAGGCCTGCAGTAGCACCTGGCACATAGTAGGCACTCAAGAAATGTTTTTGTTTTTTTTTTTTTAAGACAGGGTCTTGCTCTGTTGCCCAGGCTGGAGTGCAGTGGCACAATTATGGCTCAGTGCAACCTCAACTTCCTGAGTACAGGACTACAGAGGCATGCCACCATGCTTGGCTAATTTTTGTTTTATTTCTGTAAAGACAGGGTTTCATCATGTTGCCCAGGCTGGTCTCCAACTCCTGGCCTGAAGTGATCTTCCTGCCTTGGTCTCCTAAAGTGCTGCAGTTACAGGCAGCACTTACACTGTGACCAACCCAGAAATGTTGGTTGAATGAATACACTACTGTGGCCATAGGGATGGGGTATATGACTGACAGCCTGCTCTAGCACAATCACATGGTTGGTGTGGGGGGTGGGGCAGATTCTCCAGAGAAAGTGGGGATCATGGTGCTAACAGAGCTGCTGGGGGAACTGCCTGTGAGTTCTGATGGTCTGTGCCTGCCTGTGAGTTCTGATGGGTTGATACTTTCACATACATTATTCCTTTATTCCTCACAACACCCCAAAGAGGTAAACATTACTACCCCCATTTTACAGCTGAGAAATTAAGGCACAGAGAGGCTAGGTAGTGTATGATGGTTACTCAGGATTTAAGGATAAACTCATGAGTTTTAGACTCTATTGCTGTGTCTCTTTCATTCCTATCCTCCCATACTTACTAAACACCAAGGGGCATGGCAACTCCTCCCCCTGCTTTCCCTCCACTCCCCCAGAGTCCCCATCTGGCCAGCCCTGTGAGAGAAGCCAGCCCCAGCCTCTCCTCCCTCTCTCTCAGCTCTGCAGGGCAGTCCTTGCCTGCTGGGAAAGGGTAACAAGGAGTGTTTGTAGCAGCCGCTGTCTCCAAGGAGAGGGGAGGAAAGCAGAGCGGTGAGGCCGGCAGCTACCCCAGGCTCCGTGGTCACAGCCTGTGAGGGTAGGAGGCAGCCAGCTTGATCTACCCAGCTCTGGGGGAAGAGAGGAGTGTCCCCACCTCCCCCCAGCCTGGGAGGGGTGAACTCTGAGTAGACTGGGCAGCCTGAGAGTGAGGTCACTGCAGGGCCACCAGGGAAAGCTCTGGTAGGGACTGAGGAATGTAGGGGAGCAGGGGCTGGGCCTGGCCTGGCGGCTTAAGCCAGTGGCAAGTAGCAGCGCTGGAAGTCCCGGGCTCTCAAGGAGTAGAGGGGAATCTCGGAATCAGGGAGAACCTGGCCAAGACCCAGCAGCGGCCGAAGGAAAGAGGTGGTAGTGCCAGAGGGGAGGTGCCCACCTCTTCCCGTGCTGGGGTCCAGCCATGTCCCACCCTGGGGGAGGCAGGAGGAGGCCCGGGACCCTAGGGCCGCCTGTGTGCAGTATCCGGCCTTTCAAGTCCAGCGAGCAGTACCTGGAGGCCATGAAGGAAGACTTGGCTGAGTGGCTTCGTGACCTCTATGGGCTGGACATCGACGCGGCCAACTTCCTGCAGGTACTGGAGACGGGCTTGGTGCTGTGCCGGCATGCCAACGCTGTCACTGACACTGCCCTGGCCTTCCTGGCTGAGACACCCGCCCAAGCCCAGAAGATTCCCATGCCCCGAGTCGGGGTCTCCTGCAATGGGGCCGCCCGGCCAGGTACCTTCCAGGCCAGGGACAATGTCTCCAACTTCATCCAGTGGTGTCGAAAGGAGATGGGCATCCAAGGTAACCACCCTGCACCCCCATCCCCATCCCAGCTGCTTATTTTTGGGGATATTCATCCTTTCTCAAATGCACAGGCTAGGTCTGGGAAGCAGGAGCCTGGGTCCTCATTCTAGATTTGCCTTGAACTAGCTCTTTGTTCATGCCTCAGTTTCCCCACCTCATAGTAAATCCTCAATAAATATGTTGATGATTTATAAATGTTTGTTGATAATTGCTTTAATAAGCAAATATCAAGCACCTCAGACTGTCCCAGATCGGGGATGACCCCAGGGCTGAGGCGGGTGGATCACCTGAGGTCAGGAGTTCAAGACTGGAGCAGCCTACGATGGCAAAACCCTGTCTCTACTAAAAATACAAAAATTAGCTGGGCATGGTGGTGGGCTGAGGCAGAATTACCTGAATCCGGGAGGCCGAGGTTTCAGTGAGCTGAGATTGCACCACTGCACTCCACCCTGGGCAATACAGCGAGACTCCATCTCAAAAAAAAAAAAAGAAAGAAAAAGAAAGGCAGAGGGATAGATATGTAAATTATAGCTTACTGGGGCAAAGGCTTGAAGTAGAGGTATAGTGCTGGGAGCCAAGGGAGGAAATAGTGGCCTGATGAGGTGGAATGAAGCTGAGAAAAGCTGTATCATAAAGGAAGGAGATTTGGCCTGAGGCTTTTTTTTTTTTTTCAGACGGAGGCTCACTCTATCACCCAGGCTGGAGTACAGTGGCGAGATCTTGGCTCACGGCAACCCCCACCTCTTGAGTTCAAGCAATTCTTGTGCCTTAGCCTCCTGAGTAGCTGAAATTACAGGCATCTGCCACCACGCCTGGCTAATTTTTGTATTTTTACTAGAGATGGGTTTTTGCCATGATGGCCAGGCTGGTCTCGAACTCCTGACCTCAGATGATTCACCCACCTCAGCCCCACAAAGTGCTGGGATTACAGGCATGAGCCACCACACCCGGCTGGCCTGAGTCTTGAGGAATAGAAGTTTGTGGGAAAGGAATTCTAAGCAGGGGGACAGCAGGAGCGAAGGAGAAAAAGCACTGTGTGTGAATGACTGGGAGGAGCCCAGTGGTGAGGGCATGGGGCTAGGATGAGGCGAGAAGACCGGAGGAGGCAGAAGGGATGAGGCCAGGGAGGGGCCCCGTCATGCTGGGGCTTGTAGAACTCGGGGATTGGTGTGTCAGGATCCTTCATCTTCTTGGCCTTGAACCCAGGAATGGAATGAGGCTGGATGTTGCGCCATCCTCCAGGCCAAAGGTGGCAGGGGCGAGACTGGGGAAAGGGTCAGGCCTGGGCTACTGGCAGTGAGGAGCAGAATTGGAAGGTTAATAGAAGCTAGTGTTTAAGGAATGCTTGCATGTGTCGGACATTGTGAATGGTTAACCACTATTAGCATATCCAATCTTCACAGCAAGCCCACGAAATAGACTATACATCCCCATTTTACAGAAGAAACTGAGGCTCAGGGTATGGCTCAGGGTCTAGTTCAAGGTCATGCAGGTGGCAGTGGGTCAGGACTCCAGCCTTAGTGGTTGGCTCCGGAGCATGTCCTCAGTATGCCTGGTTGGGCCTGGGTGGGAGCTGAGTTTAAGATGCCTGAGGGAGACTGGAGGGCAGAGGCGTGGGTGGAAAGCGGAACAACCCGCTTTCTTCTCCCGGACCCATCCAGGCAAGCTGAGTGCTGAGAAGGGAAGGTAGAGTTCATCCTTCTCTCACCCACGCTCACAGGCAGTCTCCAGGTGCCTTTGCTTTGCTGTCACTTCTTCCCACTCCCAGCCTTTCACGTGAGATGGGCCGCGTGTCTGTACCCAGCATCTGAGCAATTCTGCCCAGACCCCTCCTAGGGGGTTGACCCCGCGATTCTGAGACCCAAACCACTCCCCATGTCTGCTGCCCCAGACCGGAGATGACCCCAGGGCTTTCCTTCCCGCTCACTCCTGCTCCAGAGGCCCTGGTCCTCTGGGGGCTCACGCTGCCTCTGCCCTTTTCTCCCCGCCTCACTCCAGAGGCGCTGATGTTCGAGACGGAGGACCTGGTGCTGCGCAAGAACGTGAGGAACGTGGTGCTGTGTTTGCTGGAGCTGGGCCGCCGGGCGTGGCGCTTCGGCGTTGCGGCGCCCACCCTGGTGCATCTGGAGGAAGAGATCGAGGAGGAGGTGCGGCGGGAGCTGGCTCTGCCCCCGCCCGACCCCAAGCGGCCCGCGCCCCCCAGGCGCCAGCCCCGCCACTTCGGCAACCTGGACCAGATGGTGAGAGGCTCTGCACACGCCCTCAGGGCCCCCTTCCCTCTGCCCTTTGCGCTCCTCTCCCCGGTCCCACACCAGCCCCATCTAAACCACCCGCTTCTTGAGCTCCTGTGTCCACCCTGACACGAATTCACTGACTGGCTTTAAGGCACGGTTCCACTCTAAGTCTCAACCCTAACCACGCGTAGGAGTGGCCAGGTCATTTCTCAGGCTTTCTAACCAGCCCAGCACTGGATGCTCCTCTCATTTAACCCCTGCCAGGACAGTTTTCAAGAACACAGACTGAGACACTCTCCAAGACATCTTAGTTCGCATCTTAGTTCCACTGCTTTGCAGCTCTGTGACTTTGGGCCAATTATTTAACCTCTCTGTGTCTGGCTTCCCTTATCTGCAGCATTGGGGCAGTAACAGCACCTACCTTCTATGAATGTAGAATCATTAAAGCAGCCAGCACATGGAAAGTGCTTGGAACAGCGTCTGCACAGAGGGCCTATTACAGCAGTTAGTTTTGTGTGGTTAACCCCTGTGGGAAAAGGAGCTCAGGTAGGTTTCTTAACAAAAAAGCCTGTGATGCAGTGGATGCAGGGCTGTGACCTGAGCTTGTCAGATCTCATGGTCCCCCCATTACACTCTGCCGCTTCCATCGGCTGACCCCCGAGGGCTCTGGACCTCATGGTAGGTAGGTCCTTGGTGACCACCCAGGTCTCATTCTCACTGGGCCGTTTACAGCCTTCTCTACTCCCTCCTTGCTTCTCAGCCCCCAGCCCTGACCTCCACAGAAACCTCAGGGGTGACTCTCGAGGCAGGTAGACCCCCTATTTTGACCCAGAGTGGGCAAAGGAGAGGGCTGAGCTCACCCCCCACCCGCAGGTGCAGAACCTCATGAGCCACTGCACGTGCCCGGTGCAGTTCTCCATGGTCAAGGTGTCTGAGGGGAAGTACCGTGTGGGCGACTCCAACACCCTCATCTTCATCCGGGTAAGTCCAGGCTGGGGGTCCAGGGAACCCGGAATAGGGTTTCTTGCCCAGGCTTGGGACCATGACAGTAAGCCTCCAGAATACGGGACCTTGCCCAGGCTTGGAACAATGACACCCCCAAGACTATGGGAGCTTGCTCAGGCTTGAGGACAATGACAGTAAGTCATATTCACCTCAAGCCATCAGGCTTTGGAGCTCTCCTTTCCCTGGGAGAATTCCAGGAGTTCCTGGCAAAGGAGGCAAGTGTATCTCCTCCTCCCATCAGAGCAGCCAGAGCCATCACCCTCCATCTCCTGCACTGTAGCCTAGTGCAGAGGATGTTCTCAGGCGGAGTGGGGTAGAGAAAAGGGTGCTCACACTTTTCCATTCCACTCCACCCACAGGTTTGATTAGAGGAAGTGGCCTGAGAAACCCAAGTTTGGTTTCAGGGCATGGCCCCAGCCACATGGACCCCATAGTTCCACCCCCATCACATGCCTGGAGGTACACTCAGCAGAGTGAGTAGCAGTACAGGTCTGAAATGTGCCTCCTACCCTAATACCTGGCCTGTATGGTCTCTACAGAAACGGTCTGTACCCGCTGGAGTTGCCAGCAGCTCGGGGCATGGCTGAGCCTTCTCCTTGGTCACAGGCCACACCTGAGAGCATAGCCAGCTTTCTGGGCCCTCCCCTAGACCTGAGGCAATAGCCCTGTGATGTAGGTAGGGGCAAGAACTGTGACCCCACTTTCCAACACAAGAAACTGAAACTTGAAGAGACATGTGACTTGCCTGAGGGTGGAGTGGGGCCAGGACTCCCACCACCTCTCTCACACAGGTCACAGTGGCCAAGCCAGTGGCATTAGGGTCTCATTTTGGGCACAGGTATGTGCAGATGCAAAAGCGCTTACAGCAAAAGGAATGCTCTGGGGCCAGGCTATCCAATGCCTTCGGGATCCCTTGTCCAGTTGTGGGACAAGTTTCAGCCTGGCCCCCACCCTTGACTGCATGTGTTATCTGATGCCAGTCACGGAGGAGGAGATACAGGCTGCCTTTTTACACCACATACATACATCTACGTGAGCATGAGTACATGGATAAGAGCATCCCTGAATGCATGCCAGAAGCCTGAAAGCTGGTCCAAGAAGAGAGGCTGCCCTCCACCCCACCCTCAACCTCACCTTTGCCCTCTCAGATCCTCCGGAACCATGTGATGGTACGTGTAGGGGGCGGCTGGGACACGCTGGGCCACTATCTGGACAAACATGACCCCTGCCGCTGCATGTCCCTCTGTGAGTCTCCCTGGGGGCACAGCTCTGGGTTGGGAGGCTGGAGGCAGGGGTGGGAGGTATGTCTGATCTCCAGTGGGAAGAGGTATGTGGAGAGGGGTGGGGGAGGCTGAAGGAAGGAAGGCCCTAGCTGGGCAGTTATGGTACAGTACTAAATGTCACCACAAGATGGTGTGCAACACAAGCAGAAGCAGCATTTGGCCAGGGCGCATTTTGGCAGAGCTTAGTTAGGTCTGGCTCTGGGATCCACAGTGTTGGCACCAAGCATGACTCGGTCTTTAGTCCTTCCATAATCTTCAGCAGCGCCTCAAGCCATTCCAAATAAGCACATACTCTAAGGAAAAATTGTGGACCTGCACTACAAACATAGCTTTAAACAAATCCCCTCAGCTGGGTCCCCTAAGCCCCTCCTGTAAAGAAACTCTGGTGTTGCCACTGTAGGTCCCACTGTTTTTAATGTGGGATGTGGGGCATGGGACCACTTGGGGAGGAACAATGGTCCCCATCAGCAGGAATTGAACCCTTCTCTCCTCTCCTTTCTCTGGGTGACTGTTGGTAGCACACAAGCCAGGCAGCTTCCTGAAGCCCCCGGCCCCACCAGTGCAGCATGAAGTAAGGGTACAGGATGGACCCTCCCAGACCCAGCCTACGATGACCATCAGCCGCTCACAGAGCCCACCGCCCCCTGTGGACTGGAAGACATATACCTCTTCAGGCCGAAGACCAAGGCCTCCCACTCCATCCTCCCCCAGGCCCCACAGGGACTGGGGAACAGGGACGGGGGCCTCCAGAGAGATGGCACCGTTCCTGAGGTATGGGAGAAAGACAAGGAAGGGGTCTTTTTACTTTGGAGTGCACATTCTCAGAGGCCACCACACTCCAAGATAAAGGGCAGTGCCCTTACCCTGAGACCACAGGTGTTTGGAACCAGAAGCACACCCAGTACCTTTGGGATAATGTGGTTACTTCATATGCCTTCCCATTTCACAGATGAGGAGGCTGAGGCCCAGAAATGGAACAGCCTTACTCAAAGTTTCCTACCATTTCATGGTAGAGCAGAGACTAAGACAACCTGTGCACTTCCCGCTGTCACCCCACTGCCCTGCAACTGGTCTGGGGCCATCCCTCAAAAGATCTGAAGTCACCTCAGGCCAGGATCATGCCTCCTTGTATGTGCTACACAGGGAACAAAGGAGAATAGGCTTAGACAGTGACTGTCATGAGGATTTCTGGGCAGTCACAGAGGAGAGAAGCACAGGTTTTATTCAGCGTGAAGTCTAACCCCCTGGGTGTTCTCAATGGGGAAAGACTGTCACTTCCCATAGCCAGGGGACCACACTAGATGACCCTGCCTGCCTGATGAATCTCCCTTTGCAGCCTTCTGATTCTCCCTTTCAGGTGTCAGGAGAGGTCTCTCACCCCATCTTGGAGGCAGAAGACAGCTGGGGACAACCCACCCAGCCCCCACTCTTCATCTACCCCAAAGGGCCGAGACCCACAGTGTACCTTGTCAGGGAAGAGGGAGGATAGATACCCCCCCGAACTCCCTGGAAAAAGGACTCCCACATCTTGGGTTCATGAAGAAACAGACAGCTGGGGAACCCATGCCAGGACCCCATCCCCCCAAAGACTCCTAGCCACCGAGGCCACCACCAAAGGGATATCGGCAAGAGGACGATCTCCCCTGGCTCATTCCTTTAGCCCAGCCAAGCACCCGGGCCTCAGGTTGCCACTCCGGGATGAGGCCAAGGGTGTGTTCTCCCAGTTCAGGGAGCCAGAGTCTGTCCGTTCTCCAACCCCTGTCCAAGGTCTAACCAAAGTCCCCATCCAGCTGCCTCCTACCTGCCCCCTGACACCAGGAAGGAGCTTTCCTGGTACTGCAAGTGGAAGTCCCAGGACAGAACTTGGGAGAGACCCCATCCCACTAAGGGCTGTCACTGCAGACCTGGCTGGGTCCATGCAGGGGGATCAGCAGCTGGATATCCAGGTCACAGTGGAGGCTGGAGAGTCCCGGGACCTGAGCCCACAGGAGGAGACGCAGTACACGCTGGACAGGAACAAGGAGAGAGCCATTTACTGTTGCCTGGAAGAGGAGATTCTGGGCAACATGACACTGCTAGAAGTCGGGGGTACCTGTCAGCAGGACACAGGGTCTGGGGTCATCCCTCGCAGCGGGGTCTATGTTCCCAGTCTGGGTGGGCGGTGGCCTGAGCCTGGAGGTCCTTATGACAAAGTCATTCAAGAACTGGCTCAGGGCCCCCCGCCCCTCCTTAAAGTGGACCTGGAAGCCTGGAAGGCAGCCCTGACAGGCTCCCCTAAGCCAGCTGTTACCCCAGGCCGGGGAAGCCTCAAAGGGAAGTTGGGAGCCAGGGAGAGTGGGCCTGGGACAAAGGCAAGCCTGAGTGCCAAGGGCGCCTGCGTGAGGAAGGCCCCACCTCAGGGAGGGCAGGACTGCTTAACCCCTACTGTGTCTGCCAGCCCAGTGGCCTCCACACCTTCTGCCTTGGACCCCAACTCTGACAAAGCTAAGGCATGTCTGAGCAAGGGCAGGAGAACTCTCCGGAAGCCCAAGAGGGTCCCGTCCATCTACAAGCTGAAGCTAAGGCCCAGGATCCGGCCCCGGAGAGACCACAGGCCTGAGAAGCAGCCTTCACGAATCCCCAGGCCACTGGCCTATATTTGCCTGGGTCCAGCCAGGCCACCCCCCAGGGACAGGCTGCTGAGAGCTGTGCTGGGCAGCAAGGAAGGGGAGGCATCCCAGGTGGATGGAGCTTCAGTAGGTGAGGAAGAGGAGGAAGGAAAGGAGAAGAAAGAGCCAGCCGCTCCATTGGAGAGCAGCCCCCAGCCTCCAGAGGGCCTGGGACCTCAACAGCTTGATCAAGCTCCACTTCCACCTGAGGAGGAGTCCTGGGTCTGAGGCACACGAATGTGTGGGGGAGGAGGGAAGGAAAAAGGATGGCCATGTATGCACTGGATTCACAACTACAGGAACAGAAGGGACAATCCCTCACCTCCACACAGGGGCTTGGGCAGGAGGGGGTCAGAAGACAAATATAGACCCCATCTGCTCATCTGAGCAAAGGGGCAACCCATTGCTCTCACTCCAATTCTAGAGGTAGGCCAGGGGCAATGAGGCCACCCTGTATCTCATTACTCTCTCCCAGAACAGCACCACACACTCCTGGCCCCTGGCCATGCCCACCTGTTTCCATAACTCCTATAAGTTATTAAACTCATGTGATTCTGCCCTTGAGCCCCAGCTTCTTTTTTTAAATTTTAGAAACAGACTTGCTCCGTTGCCCAGGCTGAAGTGCAGTGGTGCTATCACAGCTCACTGCAGGCTCAAACTCCCAGGCTTCAAGTGATCCTCTCACCCCAGTTTCCCAATAGCTGGGACTACAGGTAGGTGCCATGACACCTGGCTAATTTTATTTTAATTTATAGGGATAGGGTCTCACTGTGTTGTCCAGGCTGGCCTCAACTGATCCTTCTGCCTTGGCCTCCCAAAGCACTGGGATTAAAGGTGTGAGCCACTGTGCCTGCCTCCCCCCAACCCCCAACTTCTTGAGTCCCTCACTCTAGGGCTGTGGTGGTGTGGGGAGGCGTAGCATCAGATGTTATCCCACTGGAGGAGACGGGGACAAGAGGGAAGGAGTTGGGAGTGAGAGAGGCTTCCTCTTTTGACGCTCAGCCAACCTTGCCAGGCACCCTATCTTTTCTGGAAGTGGCTGGTGGGTCAGCACCATGGACAGAGACCGGTCCCGCCCTCAATAGGCTCTGGCAAGACACCCTTGCCCAAGACTTCAAAGCTTTGCTCTGGAGTTTGGGACCTGAGATCACTCAGGGACAAGAGGGATGGCTGAAAGTGTTCCTAACACATCTACATCCAAGAAGTTATGACTGAGAGGCTGCAAAGTCTCAGCCTTGAGTGGGAAGACGAAGAAGCTGGGATTGAGTCCCATTATGGAAATTTTCCAGACAGTGGCAGGGGAGGAGTTCTGCCTCCCTTCTGAACAGTTTGAATTAGTTTGAGGGTTTGGGGTTAGGTGGAAAGGCACTAAGTCCCAAACTCTTCACCCGTGGTCTCCCTGTTGACCTGGGCTTTGGAACTGGGGGCCACCTCAACACTCTCACCCTCCTTCCACACGGAGCTCAGCAGGAAACCCTGTGGGAACCCTTCCCCTCCCACCGTGAGGAACGGAGCCAACATCTTGGTACAGAAACAAGGGAAAACACTCCCTGATTTTTAATCTGACTTCTGATAACAGCTCAATGGGCATCACACACACTTCCAGACCCTGTGGTGGGAAACCCTGGGAGGGGGTGGGAGGGGAAGGACAGAGACTCAGAATGGGGGGCGGAGGGACCTGAAATCCAAGACCTGGGTTGAAGTGGAGGCAGGAGAGGGCCTGTCAGGGGATACATTCCAATGGCTCCCACAGAGGGCAGCCAGAGGGCTAGGCTCTGCCCTTGCCAACCTCAGGTGCCTCAGAATTGGGGGTGATGAGGCATGTGAGATGCTGCCATCCCTCATTCCCTCCCTCTGGTGAACCAGGGGCAGGGTGCAGGAGACTAAAGCGGCAGGCCCGCTTTGTCACCCTCCCAGCCACTCTAAAGTGTGGGGAAGGGGAGCCACCTCCTCTGTTTCAGAGGAAGGCTCACAGGGCAGGTCGCTTTGCCCAAAGTCCTGCAGCACAGCAGGGACTAGAACCCAGGAACATGAGACTGCCCAAGGTCAGGGCGGCTGCTGTGGGGCTGTGCTACCTCCACTTGGTGGACAGAGTGGGAATCAGCCGGGGAAGCAGAAGCATCATAGATTCCCCCTACAACGGGTGTTGGTGATAAATTCCCCACCCACAACCCTTCCCCCAGACTGCTCTCCATTACCACTCTGGGGTACCTGATTTCCTGGTTTATGTGCTGCAGCCTTGGCTAAGTTGGCCAAAGCAGAGTTGTCCTCTCTGCCCCTCTTAGAACAAGGGACCCTGATGTCCTCCCACCAGGCCAGGCTGAGGGACAGGGACAGCTTTCTTTGGCCAGTGGAGCAGAAGACAAGGCACCACTTCTCCCTCCCTCCAAGTCTGCCATCAATCCCTCAGGCCATTCCTAGACTCTTCATCATTATTATTTCTAAATCGGTACAAAACTGACAGTGATCAGCTCCGGTGACGAGAGGTAGAAACCCGGCCAGGCAGCCGGAGAAAATGGGGCAGAGTGAGTTAGGGCATAGGGCTGACTGGAGTTGGAACAAGAGGTTGTCAGATCCTGAGGGCCTCCATCTGTGGGTGAGGATGCAGGCATGTCTCCCCCAAGCACAGGTGTCCCCACGATTCCTTCCCTGGCTCTGTTCTTCCCCAGATTAATCAGGGTAGTCTGAGATCTGAGGCAGGCAGAGTCTGGGGTAGTCAGATGGGGTAAGATCGGGCAACAGAATCTTCCCTGGCACAACCTGACCCCCTTCTGGGCACCATCCTACCCACAGCCAGTGCCCAGAACCCAACATTCCCCAGTCTGACAGAGCAGATTGCAGTATGCAGGAGGGAATAGAGGACTGGAACCTGGCGTCATGGAAAAGAAGCTATCCTTTGGGGGATCCCCTTTCCACACTGTAAAAAAAAAAAAGTTTTAACCCAGGGGGTGATCTGGCTTTGGGATCAGGAAGAGTGAGGGGCACCTGGCAGGGAAGGACCATCGAGTTAAGGCTGGAAGGTAGGTTGTTGTGTCTCTGGGGGCTGCTGGGCGGGGAGGTCTCCCTGGAAGCTGGAGAGCTCAACCTTCTCCCCTCACTGATCTGGGACCTCAGCCCCCAGACCCCTTGATCGTGGTCCTTGGGCCACCCGCATCGCTCTGCCCTGTGCCGGTGGTGCTGACAGCCAGAAGGCCTGGCCTCACAAAGAAGCTGCCAGGATCTGCGACAAGGGAATGGACGAAATGAGAGCCCTGTGAGCGGAGCTGGGGCGGGGTGACTGGAGGGTGGGTGAGACAGGTAAGGACCCACAGACGCTTGGGTGGACAGACACGGGAAAGGGCAAAGACAGACACATTCTGGAGAACACAGGTGGGGGCCCGGCCAAGGTGGCACCTCGCCACCCCCACCCTCCATTGCACGTTCACCCCCATCCCAAAAGGCCGTGGCACCCCCGCGGGTCGGGCGGGGCACTGCACTAAATACAGCACTGAAGGCGGCTGTCCCAGGAAGCCACGGGGGCAAGGGGCAGGGCTGAGCAGTTACTCGCGCTCTGCCTCTCACCGGGAGGTGCGTGGCTGCAGGGGCCTCAGGCAGGGACCGTCATAGTTCCATTCCCTCCCGCTCCCCGCTCCAGCCCCGCAGTCCCGCGTGGAAGCCGCCGCAGCACGCCCCGCCCTCCGCCCGGCCAGTGCGGGTGCAGCTTGCAGGGCGCGCAGGGGTCACATGATGGCGCAGCGGTTGCGGCGCAGCGCGCCCTGGAAGCGCAGGGCAGCGTGCACGTGCTTGCAACGCGCGCAGCCGACGCTCTTGAGCAGCTCGCTGAAGAGCAGCAGGATGTGCCAGTTGTACTTGGCCGAGCATTCCACGTAGCCGCACTTCCAGGTCTTGCGCACCAGGTGCGACACGTTCCAGCGCGGGATCACGCGTCCGCGCTGCAGGTCCCGCTTGTTGCCCACGATGATGATGGGCGTCTCTGAGGTGCCGATCACCCTGCGGGGCAAGGCAGGAAGCTCAGAACTCTGCCAGTCTCACAACCGCTGTACTCCCAGCAGGGAGGGCTGTGCCTGGCCAATACTACACCACTGTATGTTCTGTTCCAGGCGCCGTCCAAAGCCCTGGAGGTGTTATAGTCTCTGATCAGCACAACTGATCTAAAAGGTGGGTACTACTGTTATCCCCATTTTACAGATGAGGACACAGGCTTAAACAATCACTGGCTTCAAGTCATGCAGCTTAGTGGCCCTGGAAGTCTTGTTCCAGAAGGCCCTGTTCTTAACTACTCTAGCCATTCCCACAGCCAGAGTCCCAAAATGAGTTAACAGAAATGGGGACAGCACAATGTATGCATGTTTGAGTGTATGTGTGGGAATCTTAGAGCACATATACTTTTATCTGTGTCCCCATACTGTCCCCTTTTCTTAGGGACTGGCTAGCATTGGGGCATCCACAGAGGTGGCAATGGACTGTGTTCCAGCCTCTCACCTCGTCTCCAGGATCTGCTGGCGGATGGTCTTGACGTACTCAAAGCTGTCAAAGCAGCAGATGTCGTAGACCAGGATGTAGGCGTGGACGCTCCGGAGTCCCCTGCAGCAGGCATCTGCCCACTCCTGCAACAGCCCCAGCCGTACCAGGGTCAGAGCAGCCATGAGGGCTCCCCTAGCCCCCAGACACTTCCCATCAGAGGGGCAGGGCTCTCACCTGCCACTGTACCTGAAGCCTTCCGTACCTGCTCAGCCCCAGGGAGAATGGAGGAGCTCAGGGCTGCAGCCTCCCCACTCCCAAGCCAGGATGGAGCAGGTCACATTGTTTGACCTTCAGGGCCACTGCACTGTCTTGTGCACATCTGGAGCTTAGCTCTTCCTTGCTCCATTTTGTCCCCTCATCCATCCATTGAGGCCATGTTCAACAAGTACATTTATTAAGTACCTCTAAGAGTCCAGCTCTGAGCTGGGTGTTGGACCTGTTAAAATTCTATCTTCCAAGGCTCAGCTGAAGTGCTGCTGCCTCCAAGAAGCCTTCCTGATTTCTCATCCTTCCTGCAAGCAGGGGACTACTCCCTCCATCTCCTGTGTTCTAACAATCTTTCAATTACACTTTCATTAGAGCTGTTCCACCTCCAGTTCCCCACTTCTTCTGTGAGCTCCTGAGAGGGCCACAGCCAGGCTGTCCTCATTTTTATATACTCCCTCCTTCCCCCAAAGTGTCTGGCACTGTTGGCTCAAAGCAGATGCTCCTTAATGGCACTGCTGGTGAGCTCTCCATGGCCCAAGCTGTGATCCACGCGACTCCTGCCTCCGCCACTGCCCGTAGATTGCTATCGATGTGCCCCTTCTGTATGCTCCTCTCTGCCCTCAGGCTTGAGAAACACAAGGCCTAAGGAGAAAAAGATTCAGACTGGATGCATAATGGGCTGATGTGGAACAGGGCCCCAGGGCAGCTCCAGGGAGATGAACTTCCTGAATGTTTGTGGCAACTTCTCAAGGGATTGAGGGGTACAGCTCAAGATGAAGAGACTCCTAGAAAGACCAAGTACACTAAACAGAAGTTTCCTTAAGAGATTCATTACTCAATGTGCCAGCAGTTACAGCTGCAAGAGCAGTTTCAGGCAGCCAGTGTGTGGAAAGAAGGTCCCTAAAGTTGGGGGGACGGAGGCCTCCAAGGACAAAGGAAACCAGAGTCTTCTCCCACCAAAGCCCAGGTAAAAGGCTAGAAGACGGTGGAGGTATGTCTCCTGTCCCCGCATCTGAGTCGAGTGGGGCAGGGGCCAGGCACAAAGGAAGACTACAATTCTCCACTTCCAAGAAGGATCAAAAGGAAACGACTTTGGGGGCAAGTAGTGCAGAGTTCAGTCTAACTTCAGAGCAGCACTTTCCAACTCAAAGGCTTACAAGATGCTGCAGTGGATTTCCCTAGGGAGATGATGTGGCATCTTTTCTTTGTGCTGAGGTTTAAATTTTTGGTGCAGGGGGAGGATGCTGAGGACAAACCTAAAACCACGGGAAACTGAACTGGTTGTTTAGGCCAAGGAAGACGGCATTGTGCTGGACATAGTGATCTCCAGGATCCTGGGACCTGCGTGTGTATACGGATGCTGCCCCGATCCCCCAGGACAAGTGGAGATCAGTGAGAAGTGGGAGGAATGAGAGGCTCCCAGTCTCTTCAAGCTCTCTGCTGGGGAGAGGGAGCAGCTGCCAGCTTTTGAGGGTGTCAGCCACACCTCTACTCCAACATGCTGCCTCCTCGAGGGGACCTCCTGGCTTCCTCCCACCCACTCCTCTCGGGGGGGTTCCTAAAAGAGAGAGGAGGAAGGCCCCTGATTGGCTAGCTTGTCCTGTCCCCCTTGACTGAAGGGAGGAAGCAGGATTCCAAACCGTAAAAGGCCATCTTGCAGCTGTGTTAAGATAGAGAAGGGGCAATGGAAAGGGAGTCCAGCTTCAGGGACATGGGGCCTGAGAGAGGCTCAGCCACCTGGGTCTCAATCATGCATTTGCTGGTAACTCCTTTGGTGGGTTGCAAGCACTTTATAATCTCAGCTTCCTTCTCTGATAGAAGGGGCTGCAGAAGAAACTGAGGCTCACACCCAGGAAACGCTACTCTCCTAGGCTTGATGTCATTTGGCATTGGAGAATAGTGTATTATTTTGTTTTCAGATGGTGGCCATCAGGATTCTTAGGTTTTATACTTAATCTTTGGCGCCTCAAGGATCCCTTTTTTATAGTATTTCACTGCCGAAATTCCCTTACCTGGGCTCCAGGAATGAAATCTTGGATATCTTAAAGAGTCCAAAACTCAGGGCCAGTCAAGAAGAAAAAGGCCAACAACTCAATAGAAAAATGGGCAAAAGACATCAATAGTTCTTGAAAAAAGAAACACAAAGGCCCTTCAACCTATGAAAAGATGCTCAATTTCATTCACGATCAAAGATGCAAATGAAAACCACAAGGAGACTATCATATCTCATCTCTCAGATTGATAAATGTATTGTCAAAAGTTCGACAATACACTCTGACGGCAAGACTGTAGGAAAACGGGCTCACAGGAGCACAGCATATGCCACTGCTATAGAGGGGAATCTGGAAATACTCCCCAGCCCAAACTCCAGTTACAGTCACCCTTTTTTTTTTTCAGACAGGGCCTCACTCTGTAATCCAGGTTGGAGTGCAGTGGCGCTATCTCGGCTCACTGCAGCCTCAACCTCCCGGGCTCAAGCGATTCTCCCACCTCAGCCTCCCAAGTAGCTGGGACCATAGGCATGCACTATCATGCCCAGCTAATTTTTTGGATTTTGGGTAGAGATACGGTTTTGCCATATTGCCCAGGCTGGTCTTGAACTCCTGAGCTCAAGCGATCTGCCTACCTCAGCCTCCCAAAGTACTGGGATTACAGGCATGAGCTGCCTCGAGAGGCTCTGTATTCACAATGCCAATTTCGGCATTGTGATCCAGCAGTGCCATTTCCAGCAATTGACTCCATAGATATACCTACCTATGTACAAAATGACTTATCTACAAGGCTATTCATTGTGGCATTGTTTGAAACAGCACGAGACTGAATACCACCCACTTGTCCAACAAGAAGGGACTCCAAGGTATAGCTCTTCAGTGGAGTAGGGTGTGGCCATGAAAAAACAAGGAAGTCCTCTAATAATGACCTGGAAAAATCTTCAGGTTATAATATCAAATTTAAAAACTTGAGGTACAGGGCCAAGTGTGGTGGCTCACACTTGTAATCCCAGCACTTTGGTAGGCCAAAGCAGGGGGATCACCTAAGGCCAGGAGTTCAAGACCAGCTTGGGTAACACAGCAAGACCCCATATATACAAAACATTTAAAAAATAAAAGAAAAAAAGGTACAGAACAGAACAGTATAATTCTTGGTTTTTGTTTGTTTATTTGTTTGTTTTTTGTTGTTCCTTATGTAAGAAGCAGGGAAGAAAGCATTTTCTTATTTGGGTAAAGAAACACTGAAAGTATGGATAAAAATCTGGTAAGATGCCAGGCGCTGTAATCCCAGAACTTTGGGAGGCCAAGGCAGGCGGATCACTTGAAGTCAGGAGTTCGAGACCAACCTGGCCAACATAGTGAAACCCCATCTCTATTAAAAATACAAAAATTAGCCAGGTGTGGTGGTGAGTGCCTGTAATCCCAGCTACTTGGGAGGCTGAGGCAGGAGAATTGCTTGAACCTGAGAGGTGGAGGTTGCTGTGAGCTGAGATTGTGCCACTGCGCTCCAGCCTGGGTGACAGAGGGAGACTCCATCTCAAAAAAGAAAAGAAAAGAAAAGAAAAAAATACTATAAGAATGGTTAAAGAGAGTGGGGCAGGAATCAGGGTGAAGGGGCAAGATGAAATAAACAAATCTCAGTGTGTAGGCTTAGAGCAAGATTTGAATGTCCAATCAAGTGATTGTTAAAGTCTCCTTTAGAAGAGAACTGGAAGGCCCTGCCCCCAGACCGTCTGCCCTGACAGGCTCAGCCTCACTGCTGCCAGGGCAGATACGCGATCAGACTACTATCTTTGCTGCTGACCCCAGGTGCCTAGGCTGGGAGAAACAGGTGTTTCCGGCAGGTTAGGCCAGGGCCCTCCTGCCTGATGCTCCGACAGTGCTGAGCGCGGAGCTATCTGCCAGCTCCCAGCCCAGGGTATCAGCCTGAGAGAACGCTTGATTTGCTCAGTTACAACTGGACGAGCCTTGTCCCCTGCCTTCTGGGTCTCCACCACTGTGCCTGTCCTTCCTGGAAAAGCTCTGCACACTCTGGCCAGGGGCTTCCTTCAGTGAGCAAACATGTCTTAGAGCTCAGCTTCCTTTTTCTCTCCACTCCCTCTTAAGTCAGGGGTCGAGAGAGAGCAAGAGGACCTGGTTCCAGCAGGCAGTGGGGAAGGAACACAGTAAGCAAGGACCCTGGGGACATTTAAATCTAAACCCGCAGGGAGGGTTCCCAGCAGGCAGGTCCTGAGGTCAGGGGCAGAGCATCATTTAAGAGAAAAGGGCCTTGGGCAAGATACCTGACTGGGGTCTCCAGAGTCTCTGAAAACACACCCTTCCCAGGGCCCCGTCTATTCTGGTGCTGTCCCTCCTCCAGAGGACATGGAGTGAGGCTGATAGGCACAGCCCAGAATACTCACTGGTAGCCTAGTGTTCCCTGTCCTTTTCTCTACCACCTCTTATCTGCCTAAAACCTACTTAATTGAGACATCACCTGCTGTGACCCCAGCCCCATCCCAACACATTTGGGTGGCCTAGATACCCCCTTAAGGGCTGCCCCAGCTCCTTGCTCCTCCATTCATAGCACTTATCACACACCATGTAATAATTGCCTGTTAGCCTTTTCTCACCAGACTATGAGTTTCTCGAAAGCAAATTCCATATCTTTTTTGCTCACCATTCCACAGCAGTGCCCACTGCAGGGCCCAGCACAATGAAATGACCATCAAATATTTGTTGAATAAACTAGCACACCAATGAATGGATTCCTGGAACAGCTCGAAGCAGGGTGGCCCACGGTGCAGTGTGGAACTCTCAAACTCAGCAATGGGACCCCAGCAATAGGGCCCGAGCTACAGCAGGCTGGAATCCAGCCTCTCCCCTACCCATCCATTTCCCCACTAAACCCATGCCCCCCAGGGTCCTCCTACCTGCAGCGTGTTGACAGGGAAGGCGCTGATGGGTGGAAAGTCGAGGATCTGGAGGTCGTGCACGTGGCCGTTCATGACAACAGCAGGCAGGTAGAGGCGACGGGCGGTGGTGGGCACGCAGACCTCGCTGAACTCGTTGTACAAGAACTGGCGCACGATGGCACTCTTGCCCACACCTCGCGCCCCCAGCACGGCCACCCGGTAGGTGGAGACCATGCCTCCCGCCCCACTCCGCCACCTCGTCCTTGCCGCTGTCTGGGGCTCCCCAGGGCTGCATATTCCAGGGGCTGGGGGCTCAGCCACCGTCAGGACCAACCATTGCTGCCTCTGCTTGCCCTGGGCCCTTTGCGGCCTCCACCTGGACTGTGGGGATAAGAGGTGGGCTTAGTGCACTGGCTTATATCTGGACATGTCCTGCACTTTTCCACCTCTGGGACTTTGCTGAAGCTGTTACTGCCACTTCTAATGCCTTCCCTTTCCCAGAACCCCTATGGCCACCTATCCAAAACCTCTCCATCCCTCCTCCTCCATTTTTCCCTGCATTCCAGTAGCAGGACTCAATCTTTCTTGACTTATACTGTGACCTGACTCTTCTCCAGGACCAACTCCAAACAAGACAGACTACAGAGCAGAGTGGGAAGGGCACTGGACTTGGTTCGATCCCAGCTTCCCCACAGAGCCTGGGACAAGACGTGACACCTCTGAGTCTGTGTCATCCTGAACAGGTGAGACTGGGCAAGGGTATCTCAGTGCCAGCACTCCTGACATTATATGGGGAGAGAACTCAATTGTGCACGACTGCCCACACATAGAAGGACATTTGCCTTCCATGGCTCCCAAGAGGTAACTGCCAGCAGCACCCTCCAGTCACCACGATGAACAAAAATTCCCCCCGCCCCCATTTCCAAATGCCCCCAGTTGAGAATTCTGCACTAGATGACCATCTCGCCTCTGGGGTGCAACACTGCTGAGCACTCACTCTGCTGGCATGCCCACATGGTTATCCTTGGTCAATATGACATCTCTAAGGGATAGGTACTGTTATTTCCACTTTAGAGAGAAGCTTAGGAGTAAGACGTGTGCCCAGTCACAAGCCGAATGGCAGCTACTCTTCTATGATGTTGCAGTACTTCTTCCAACTTTCAAGTTCAGTGATTCTTTTTTTTTGTTTGTTTTGGAGACAGAGTCTCATTCTGTCGCCCAGGCTGGAGTACAGTGGTGTGATCTCAGCTCACTGCAGCCTCCGCCTCCTGGGTTCAAGCCATTTTCCTGCCTCAGCCTCCCAAGTAGCTGGGATTACAGGCACCCGCCACCATGCCTGGCTAATTTTGGTATTTTTAGAAGAGACAGGGTTTCGCCATGTTGGCCTCAAAGTCCTGACCTTGGATAATCTACCTGCCTCAGCCTCGCAAAGTGCTGGGATTACAGGTGTGAGCCACCGCGCCCAGCCAAGTTCAGTGATTCTAACCGGTGAATGCATACAGGCCAAGGTCTGGGGCTGATTCTCTGGTATCCCCTGGAGCCCAGAGGGCCTGGTACATAGCAGGTGCCCAGGAAAGGGTTGCTAGGGGGTTGGGCCTTGATATGAATTCATTAACTCCTCGCTTGCTCAGTTTCAGTGACTTTAGGGCTTGGGTATAAATCTCAGCTCTGATGTGTCCTTGCTGCAGGTGAGTGGGCAAATCACCTTCTCAACTGAAGCCATGCTTCTGCACATAGGTAAAATGAGGTCAATAGCCTCTCTTTCCGAGAAAATCCAAGTAAATCTCTTAGCCGGGAAAAGGAGAGAACCTTTCTTCTTTTGTTGGTGATGGTGACCAGAGAGGCTGTTACATGCCTGAGACCTCCTGTCTGGTTTCCCAGGAGGGTGACATCAGCACCTGCTAGCTGGGTCCAGGGCAGGTGGGCTCGCTGGATTCTGGCAAGGCCATGCTTTTCTGCATGGGTGCATCCTTTCCTGCGGATACCTGTCCTTTCCACATATGCGTAATCCACAGCTGAATGTCCCCCAGGTTATCCTGGTTCAGAGGACTCACTCCACGGGGTATGTGTGTGCACACAGCATAGTAAATAAAGGTCAGGATGTGGAGTGAGAACCACCAGGGCTTGATTGCTAGCTCTGCCATTCACCTGAAATGTGACCTTGGGCAAGAAACTTAATAGAGCGTTATGAGATGTGCATGTAAACCCCAGTGCCTAGCCCAGAGTAGGTGTTCAATAAACAGTGACCACTGCTATGGGCAGGGGTTGTTCATTCATCTGCATTTCCCACAATTTCAGTGGCACCTCCTGGCAATCCCAGGAGGGGTTGCTAGCTACTGTTGCATGGGCTCACGTGCATGCAGTGCACATGTGTGATTCTTCTCATTTTATTGAAGGGTTAAAAAACAAACCCTCAAACAAAAAACCTCAGTGACTTAGGGAAGTGAAGACCTCATAGCCTAAGACTAGGACCCTGAACTTCCTGCCCCATGCACTGTCCCTTTTCCAACAGGTGTTTATGCACTTACATGGGCTCCCAACTAGGGGAAAGTACCTATCCCTCCTCCCCATGTGTCCCTCCAGGCCCCAAGGCCCCTTAGGCATCCCTGGACACCACCAGCATGGTGGAGAGACTCAGCTGGGTTAATTATATAACCAGAACAGGCAGGTGGGGAGGGGGGAGGCCTAGGGGAGGAAGAGAGGGTAAGGAATGCAAGAAGAGTCCTGGCCTCTCTCTGGGTGTGGCAGCTCAGAGGTTTCTAGGATGTACCCTACCCTACCTGCAGATTGTCCCGGACACCACACTGCCTGCCCAGAGACCAGCCCTTTCTGGGGAGTGGCAGGGAAATGCAAAAAGGGCACTACTCAGGAAATAAGGAAGGGGCACAGGAGGCCCCTAGGCTGGGGCCAGCCTACTGGAACTCACCAGGCCCAAGTGTGGCCCTGTCCCCAACTCAGAAGCGATCGTGGCCCCTCCTTCTTCCCAGGCAGAGGTCCTAGATCTAAGAGTATATGAATCCAACACCCTTGCCTGGGTGGGGAAGGGAGGGGGCTGTCCCAAGAAGCAGGGCCCAGGCCCCTGAACTGCTTTCTCCCCAAGGCCTGGGCTCTGCAGTGAGTCTGCAGCCAGCGCCCGGCAAGAGACCGCCTGGCAAGAGATAGAAGAGACCAGAGACACACACATGGGCCAAAGCCTGGTTCGGTCCCCTTCCCGGTGCCTGGACACCTGGGTCGCTGCCCAAGACTGAGAGTGGGGGCTTCGCGGATCCCGAGGGCCGGGTCACAAGTCTGCCAGCTGTTTGTTCCAACCACGTTCGCGTGGGGGTGGGTTAGGGGGCGACAGAGAAAGCTGCGCTCCCCATGACCTGATTGGTAGGAGTTTGGGGGGATGCAGAAGCCCAGCTCGCTTTCCGCCTCCAGCACCTAGCAGGCACCCCCACCCCCAGCTCCAGCTCTCACGTGGCGGCCTCACACCGCTTCCCCGCCAGCTCGCCGGCCCCCTCCTAGTCCCGGACGCCCCTGGCCCGGCAGTCTCCTCCTCTCCCGCCCCTGGCCCGACCATCCCCAGTCCCTGCCCCTGCCCCGGCCCCGCTCCGCCCCCGACCGCTTCCCCTCCTCCCGCCGCTTACCCGGGGCCGTCCTAGCTGCCCCCTGCCCTAGCCGGCCGGTCGACGGGGCTGCGCTCCCCCCGGGCTCCGGCGCTGCCCCCCGGCTCCCCCGCCCGGGGGGAGAGAAGTGGGGACGCCCCCGGCTGCCCAGTTGGGGCGGGCTCAGGGCAGGCGCGCGGGGGCAGACGCGGGCCGCCAAGGGGGTAAGAACCTCCAGCCCCAGCTCTCCCTCCGGAGCGCGCCGCCCGCTCGCGCTGGAAGGAGGAGGGGGGGAGTGCGGGCTGGCCTTCCGCTGGGTCCCTGAGCCTGACATATTCACTTGGTTGGCCCTGGACGAATTCTTTAATCCCTGGTCTCGACCTTCGCACTCCTCCAGACTCTTCCTGCGAGAGTTTAGCGCTAACCTGGAAGAGCTGAAGGCGTGGGAAAGCCCTCCAGGCCTTTGCTTCATTCCGACTCTTGTCCTCATATGCCTCTCGCCCTGGCCTGTTAGTCACCAGGCCCCTGTGTGCCCTGCGCGGTGTGCTAGAGACATCCAGGCTCTGCTCTTCCACCCTCCTGAAGGGCTGAGCGAAGGGTGATCACTGCCACCCTTCACTGCGGCAATGAAAGGCAGACCTGGCTGGCACAAAGCAAGGTCTCCCCTGCCAATGTGTGACCTCCACACCCCTAAAACTGCCATAGGCCTCTTCTCTCCAGAATGGGAGATGCCAGCATTTGTCAGGATTGAGGGCAAAATCACCCATGTATTTATTCTAAAACAGTCATCATCGTCTAAACTTCAATGATCAATGTCATGTCATAATCAATGTCATCACTGATAGCCAACCTTTATTTTTGCCAGTGTGCTATGAGCTTTGCATGCATCCTCAGACCGAATCCTCACAATTCTAACGGGTAGATTGTTTCCCCCACTTTACAGATGTGATAGTTGAGGCTGAGAAGCTTGTCTCACTTAGATATAAAATGTGAATACAAAGATTGAGAGTTCCTAGCTGAGCAATCGCTGATGAGCTTGGTGTGAGGCTCAGTCCAATGTGAGACCAAAACTAGACACACAACATTAAAATGTGCTGTGTGCAAAGTCAAGGTGCTGCGGAGGGGAGAGGAAGTGGGACAACTCATTAGAGGAGTCACCGAAGCTTCGCAGGAGGCAACTTTCAAGGAAGCAACCTTGAAAGAAGTAGATTTTTGGGGCTAGGTGGAGGGAAACTGTAGCAGAAGAAAGCTAAAGAAGTCAAGAGCAGTTACACAAGCTTGAGAAGTGAGTCTAGGAACCAGATAGGAGCCCATGAGGCTGGAAGCACGGTGAGTGAGAGGTTGGTCACAAAGACCCTGATTGACAGGACAAGGAATCTGGATCCAGCCCTGTGCTGGATGGAAAGTCATGGAAGAGTTTTAAAGCAGGGAAGCACCTGGTCACGTTGCATTTTAGAGCCTGCAGGGAAGGAGGAAGAGCGGGAGATTGAGAGATAGGAACCCTAAGTGTTTTTACCCTGGGACCCGGCATCCTTCACTAGGACCCCCTATTACTGTGTGCTCCGGCTCCCACCCAGAACTGTTTTCCTCCACCCTTTGACCACTGCATTTTGGGCACCTTCCCAATTCCTCCCTTCCCTCTCCTGTTCAGACACACAGGAGAATGGGTATGAGCCTGGGCTGCAGAGTCAGACAGAGCTGGATTTAAATCTTGGCTCTGCCACTTACTATTGTGACTGAGGCAAGTTAACTTGAAGTCTCTGAACCATATAGTCTCATTTATTAAATGGAGTGTGATTAGTTGTCCCTCACTGTGGTTGACAGGGTGTAAATGAGCTGAGGTATATAAAGTCCTTAACACAATGCCTGGCATGTAGGAAGTCTCAGCGTGTGGCCTTTATTTTTTTGCCATTTTTAGGGACACTTGGGCATCCTAGAGGAGGATGAGCAACACTCTGGTACAACGGTTCCGTTTATTCTAGGTGGGCTCCCAGAGGGTTGGGGTTGGGGTGTGAGAAGGACCAGGGAGCAGCTAGAAGCGAGTATAGGGCTGGGATGAATTTGGCTTCCTCCTGGAGCACCACTTTTGGGGAATAAATCAGATTTTAACTGGCCCTGTGGGATCACATGGGGTCGCTAAGAGCCTTTTGAATGCATCACCTATCCCTTCATTGTATCTGAAAATCTCTAATCCTCACCCTGCCCGAGGATCCCAGGCTGTAACCCTCCATTCTGGTTTCATTCCAGCCCAAGGTGGACTAGAAGTAAGAAATTAAAATACACTGGGCGCAGTGGCTCACATCTATAATCCCAGCACTTTGGGAGGTCAAGAAGGGCAGATCGCTTGAGCCAAGGAGTTCAAAACCAGTCTGCGCAACATGGTGAAACCTCATCTTTCAAAAACATACAAAAACAGCTGGGCGTGGTGGTGCACGCTTGTGGTCTCAGCTACCTGGGAGGACCACTTGTGCCTGAGCGGTCAAGGCTGCAGTGAACCGTGATAATGCCACTGTACTAGGGGAACACAAAGCCATGGGTTAATTACAGGGCCTCATACTGGCCTTCAGTGGAAGGTCATTTAAAGCATTATTTTTATTTTAAAAAGCAAACAACGATTCTAGCTAAATAAAGTAGAAGATTGTCTGAAATTAGGATACAGTTGTCATCTTAGTTTGCTGAGAGTCACTTTGGCCTAAGAACATGCACCCTTAGAGGCCTGTTCACCCTCCCCTATCATCAGGAGCACTTTTGTGGGAACATGTGAAAGATCCTGTACTTCGATCTGACCTTGAGCCTCAGGTGGGTCTGGCTCAGCTGAAGATGGCTGTTGGCTGAGGTGCAAACTCAGGGAGCAGACACATGGGCCTGCCTGCAGTAGCTAAGGCCCAGACGAAAAGTGGAACAGAAATGTCAAAGACTGAAACCTGCCTACCTCTGCCCCTGTGCCATCATAGCTCAGATCCCACTGAGCTTTCACAATCCTGCTGAGCTTTCAGAGGCTGTTTGGCCAGATCCTGGGGTCTCCGACCATAAGTGAAGAGTAAATGAAACGAGGGAGGGAAAGCCAGAGGCTGGATTTGAACATCATCCTCTAATCTACCTGGTGGGAGAAGTGGGATGAATAGAATCATCCCAGCCCCAGAGCTTTGAGAAATGATCCCAGAGATGGCAGTCTTGTCTCAAAATGATGCTCTTGGAAACTAAGCCCTTGCAAGCACTTTTCCAGCTGAGAATCTGGGTCTAACCAATCCCCAAATTAGCCTTCCCTTTGTTGGCAGTATCAAGCAAGGCAGGGCAAAAGCTAAATGAGAAACTGAGATGGTAAGTTTGGAGCCAACTCGGAAACTTTTCAAGAAACATCCTTGTTGCTAATAACATGTCTGGGGGCTGGTTGGGATTCTAGGATTAGTGTTCAGGAGATAGAAATGGGTAACAACGGGGGAGGTGTGATCTTTTCCAAGTGCCATACCAGGTATTAAAATAAACAGGCTCTTGTCTCCTGGAGCTGGGGGTGGAAGGAAAAAAGAATCTGGGTCTAAGCAAAACCAGAAAAAGCATTAATGCATGAAGTGGGAGTAGAAAGCCCAAACCTGAGAGTCCTCAGCTGTTTTCTGACTTCAGAAACAATGTACCTGAGATCTCAGTGTTTCTAGTTGCTACTCTAGAGGCAGAGAAATACAGTGCAATCTCAGGTGCAAGGCTGGGACCGGTGTGCCCTGAACATACTGCTATCCTGGGGGCTTAGCAAGGTGGGATGTGGCTGAGAGCAGAGGCAGGAGAGCCTATTACAGAACCTTCAATGGATGAAGAAGGAAGCTATTGTGTAGTTTGAAGGACACAGACAGGGAGTCAGAAGACGTGGCTCTGCCACATCTCATCTGTAAACTGGAGGTGGAATTAAATTCGAGATAAGGGAATAAGCAGGTATTGTACATATGGAAGTACTTTAACCATTTTTCAACTATCACAGACCACGAGTATTACTATAGAAGAGGAAGTAGGCGAACAGGTGTGAGCCTTTCTCTCTGGCAGTGATTCTTGACCTTGGCTGCACGTTAGAAAACACCTGGGGAGTTTTCAAAAATGCTGATTCCCCCAGGTCCCATCCCAGACTGACTGAACCAAACCATGTCTTTTTTGAAAGCTCTCCAGGTGACATTAATGTGCACCCAAGAGTTGAGAGCCTCTCCTTGGGGATTTTCTTTGCCCAAATTAACATCATTCTTAACTGGCAACCCTAGTTTGATCCCACTCTCCCCAAGTGTTTTTCCAATGACGGCTGGGGCCAACTGCAGCCTGGCAACATGAAGACAATCAGAAAGTTCCTAGCTGCCAAAGGCAGTTCCCTCCATGGGGTTTGGACACCCAAGTAATAAAGGCAGCTACAGTTGCTGAGCACTTACTAAGTCCCAATACTGTGCAGAGTGCTTTATCTACACTCACTCTAGTGGTGAGAGAGGTTCAGGGACTTGTCCGGGATATTTTGGTGGTAGGTCCCTCACTCCAGCCTCCTCCCCCATTCCAGGCAGTGGGAGAGCTCAGCAGCTGTCACCTTATCAGAACCTAGGTATCGGGGCCTCCTGTGTTGACAACGTCTGGGTCACATGCCCCCAGCAACACAGATGCAGGCCTCTACCCTTGGAACTCCCTGGGAAGCTTGTTTTAAGGCAGCATTAATTCCATTTGCTTGGGGATATGCAGGCCCTGAGGCCAGTTTGAGAGACTTTTCTAAGTTGAAAGATGATGGAGACATCCTGGGTAATAAATGAGAAACGCTGCTGTACTCCTCTGGCCCTGGGCCCTGCTGGCTGGATGCCAACTGACAAGCCAGAAAAAGGCCCTGTGGCTCTGGCTGCTGCCCCTGGGAACATCTGCCTGGGGCCCCAGCAGGGGAACTGCCAGGAAAGACAGACTGACTCCTCTGAGCACTCCCTGCCTGCAGAGATGCCTACAGTGGCAGCAGTGGTTTGGAGTTTGGTCAAAAGGAGCCTCCAGGAGGTATATGATTCTTCCTCAAGTCACTCTTAATTTCATCTGGCTGAATCCCTGGGAGGGCTGGGGCAGTCACAAAGAAAAGTTTTAACAGAGTCATTATGAATGTTCTGTCCCTCTCTGGCCAGCTGTGTTTTTGCCTAGCATGTCAGTTCTGGGAAAAAAGTACATATCACAAAATTCATTTTGTGTAAATGAGTTTATTGATGAAGACACAAGGTCACGCTTCCCCCAACCCCCACCCTCCCCCAAAACAGGACCCAACAAGAACAGAGGAATGAGAAGCATTCTTGTGGCAACATTTCCCCGCCCACCCCTTCCCATTTCTTTCCAAAGTCTCAAGCTTCACAACACAGACACACAGAGCAGGCTTGGGTGAGGACAGACACTCAGGGAATCTCTGACCAGCAAAAGAGTTCTGGGTGTTTGCTTCTCCTGCCCTTTGTATGATGCCAGCCGACGTTATAAAGACACACTTAGGCAGAGGAGGGGGGATGCAGGGCAACCTCCACCCACTTCGGCCAAGCTCAGTTTCTGCCTCTCAGGAGAGGTCCTTTTATGGGAAGTAGAATTCCTCCCTAACTTTGCTCAGGGGTGTGATGGGAGGTGGCCTCCCCAAGGAGTGAAGAGTTCACGGGCTGGCTCAGTCAGGTCAGCTGAGAATAGGAGCTGTTATCCATCACTGGTGGGGAGGCTGTGAGAAGCCTTGTTTTGGGGGTTAAGGGACATATTCTGGTAGGAAATTGTGTTGTCTGCTTGCCCTGACACACTCTTCCTTCTGGAATGATAGTTTGCTTTGAGATGAGAACACTGTGCTTGCAGTGTGAATCTTCTTCACTACTTGTATCCACTGACTCCATGAATGAAGTCCCAAGAAGGGAATTTTACCAACCTGCTTTTCCACCCCACATATCTGACCTACGCACCTCCCACATACAATCCTATGCAGGTTCCTACTGCCATTTGCTTGAGGGGTGATGTGCAAGGGACATATTTCCTTCCCCCCTCCCCAAACATTCTTCTCTTGGAGATTCTCAAGGTTTAAAAACTGCTTTGGGGGACCCACTCCCCACAAGCTTTGCAACTGGTGTGAAGCAGGGTTATTTCAGACATGATAGAGCTGTGGGATAGCTTTGCTCTTGTTTTCCACGATTCATCTTCTGAGTCCAGTGAGTTAGGTGTCAGTCCAACATGAGGCCTGTGGACCCTGAAGTGCCCCTGATTTAGGCAGGGGCATCTGAGAAGGGCAGTTTTGGTCATGGACCCTAAACACCGGATGCCAGGCAATGCAACAGGTGCCCGTAGATCAGTGTAACATTGCTAAACAGGTTGGTATTTTGGGCAAAAAGCATTCTTTGAAAAATCATATCCAATGTGTTAAGGGGGGTGGGGGAAAGATTTCATATCCCCCAGTCTTTTCAGAGATGACAAGAACTGCCTGAACCTCTAGGATGATCTTAATGTACCCTACAGCCTAAGTATCATGAAGAAAGAGCAGATCAGAGAGCTGAAGGGATAAAGAGCATTTGCAACATCTCCAAGCTCACTTCATCTCTGCACCTATTCTGCTGGCCTCAAGAACTGGGGCTCCAGGGGCATATGGGAAACATCGGCTACTCCTTCATTCTGGCATCTGGATTTACCTTCAAGTAATTCAAAAGATACTCAGCTGCCACCTGATGCCAATAAACAGGGTGTCAAAATCAGAATGGAATATGTGAAGAGCCAAAAAGTAGGCAGAGAAAGGCAGGAGAAGGCATTAGAGGGAAAATGACAAGAGACAGTCCTGTGGTGAAAACCACACTGATGGGGACCTAGGAGACTGTCTCGGCTCTGTTACTACACGGCTGACAGGTCTTGGCAGTAACCTTTTTGCCTTTTATGTTACTCCTTTGTAGAAAAAAAGGGTTGGATAAGTTATTACTCTGTTTCAACTCTGTTGAAAGTAGGATTTTAGATCTGAACTGGACCTGAGAAACACAGGAAAGCATCTGGGTTCCTGTTCCCCATTTCTACTCAAATTCCTGAATCAGTGTGATTGGCAGGTTTGCACAGGGGAAAAGTAAGTAGTAAGGTGTAACTTCTCTCAGCCTTGGTGCTGACAGGCTCTACAGTTTTTGCACCCTGAAACATCATTCAAGAAGATCACTGTTCCCAATTGCAGAGCAATGAAATGAGATTATAATATGGAAAGGGGGAAACATGAAGGCTTGGACAAGGAAAAGGATTTTGGAGGAAAAAAAAAAAAGCAAACTGAAAATCCAAATGACCAGGGATAAGGCTAGCACAGGTAAGAGAACCCCTCAAAAGCTAGGGCAGGTAACTGCATCTCTGCCTCCAGGACTGTGTGGTTAATCACAGTCATTTCAATGCTTTCTCCGGTTCCACTACTCCCTTGATTTCTCATATGTACAAAAGTATAAAACAATAAAGTGCAGTGTTTCAGTGACAACTTTCCTTGCTTTAATATTTGTTGTCTTTTTCTGCTTTTGAAATGAGCTCTCAATTACAGAATACCAAACTACACTCAAAAGAGGGTGTAGAAAAAGCCAGCCATTGGCGCAGGATGGAGAAGCCCCCAAGTAAGGACAGATAGCAGCAGCAGGTGGCGAGAGGTGGGAGGTGATGAAAGCAGTGGTTACAAATGTTCACAGGAAGCTAAAACTATCCAACAGGTTGTGCCCTAATGTGAGCACAGGTTAGACTAGTTACTACCTTGCTGGGTGGCCTCAGTGTGTTTGGGTTCAGATTCTACACAGCAATACAATGTCTTCCAGTTAAGAGTTCCTGGCTTGCACCAATCACAGCATGATTGGAGGGTACTGGACCAGTCTTGTTAGTTTTTCAAAATGCTGTCGTAGACCTGATAGATGTACTGAGAGACTTCAGGAGCTCTACACTTCAGTGACAGCTGTTAGGAGAAAAAGGAGATGGAAGATTAGCACAGAGGTTGGCATTAGCTCTAAAGGTATCCAAGCACTCAGTTCAAGAAACACAGTGGGAGAGAAACTTTTATCACTGGAGTAGCCAAACAAAGAGATTATGTTAATAAGTACTGTGGGTTTTAGAATTTCAATTTAATCAATGTCAAGTTGTGCTGTGCTTCTACCTCCATTCCATGAGGATCTATGAGATTAGGAAATAATTCATACTAAAAACATCAAAGCCCCTGACTGCAGAGGGAACAGCTGCTCTAATGCTTTGCTAAGAGTTACAGAGATTATTTTTAAATGAAAAGGGAAAGGCTAAAGCCCTTAACTTGTTGATGGTCAATTCAGCTGCCTGCCTCAGTTTCTCAGTCTGACAAGAGGATGGTTAAATTTCAACTAAGTCCCAACTTCTGGAGGATGTACAATCGATCAAGTAAAATAAAATCCCATAAGCTAGGTAGGTCCAAGGTATTGGTCCTTTCAGTATTATAACAAGGAGAGTATGCATCCCAAGAGGGAAGCCAAGAACACGAAAAAACAGTTACTATACCCCAACCTCAATTCATGTCAACAGCTTAATCTTTTATTTCATTAATATTAAAAAGATCTTAATGGTGAATGTTGAGAATTTCACTCTGTGAGTCAGTAAGAACAAAATTTAAACCCAGATTTAGACTCCTAATTGTATCAGATTAGGCAGAATATAATTATCAATAATATAAGAATGCAAAATGCACTCTAGAACCAGAAGATTTAATAGATACATACTTTATATTACTGACATCATTCCTCTTGTTAATTAGGGAAGGTCAACAAAAATTGTCTTGAATGATATAGCACCATGAGATTTTAGACTATTTTACCTCTTTATTTTTTTTTATTAGAGACTAAGGACAATTTAACATAGTACAAAAGGTAAGACTATCTTTAGATAAAAGATCAAGAAGATTTTGGTCAACCTTGAACTTCCTAAAAAACTAACAACCTAAAAAATAAAGTAAAATTTAAAATGCAAAAAAATAAACCAAGAAAAAAAAATCAGAAGATATTCTATTGATTTACAGCTTTAATATTCAGTCGCCAAGATACTCCCAAAACTGCTGCTTGATATTAGTCAGGAAGACAATTCTAATAAATGTAAACAAAACAAAACAACTAACTTAAGAATATGGCTGGTGTCTTCCTTCCTTCCTCCCTCCCTTCCTCCCTTTCTCTCTCTCTCTTTTGTTTTTAGATAGAGCCTTGCTCTGTTGCCCAGGCTGGAGTGCAGTGGTGTAATCTTGGCTCACTGCAACCTCTGCTTCCCAGGTTCAAGCGATTCTTCTGCCTCCGCCTCCCTACAGGCACCCACGACCACACCGGGCTAATTTTTGTATTTTTAACAGAGTTTCAATATGGTGAAACTATGGGGTTTCACCATATTGGCCAGGCTGCTCTCAAACTCCTAACCACCTTAGTGATTTGCCCACGTTGGCCTCCCAAAGTGCTGGGATTACAGGTGTGAGCTCACTCTAAAACTTGTATATATAGAAAACAGCTCCCTACTTTGGTCCAAGTTGCATCTTTAGGCATTTCCTTGACTTTCAAACTTCCTATTGAAGCAATTATTTCTTTCTTTCTTACTTATTTATTTATTTTTGAGGCAGTTTCTTGATCTGTCACCCAGGCTGGAGTGCAGTGGCGTGATCTTAGTTCACTGCAACCTCCACCTCTTGGATTCAAGCAGTTCTCCTGCCTCAGCCTCCTGAGTAGCTGGGATTACAGACGTGTGCCACCACACCCAGCTAATTTTTTTTTTTTTTTTTTTTTTTTTGTACTTTTAGTAGAGACTGGGTTTTGCCATGTTGGCCAGGCTGGTCTCGAACTTCTGACCTCAGGTGATCCACCCGTCTCAGCCTCCCAAAGACTGCTGGGATTACAGGCATAAGCTGCCCGCCGTGCCCGGCCTGAAGCAATTCTTGTACCTCCTTCTCTACAGCCTTCTCTACTGCCAATGTTGTGGAAAATTCTAGTGGGAGAATATGTGGGTTCAGAAAAGGAAGAGAAGAGGAATCTAAAAAGAGAAACAACAGCTTAAGGGAGTTAACTCCCAGACTAACGAGAGGTAGTCCCCAAATACTCCCCCAAAACATTATCTTGTATTTTTCCACATTTTTGTAACAATACTTGAAGTTCCTCCAGCTGGAGGTTCATTTTTATGTTTACTAGTAAGGAAATGTTGCCTTCCTCAACAACGGCTCAAACTACCAAGGCTGGCATTGGTGGGCAGTCATGGACTAATCATACCTAGACTCTGGGCATTACAGCTGCTCTTTAAAGGATGGGGTAGAAACTTTCCCTGTTTCTGGGCTCTTAATATCCACAGCTCCCCACTCCTACCTGCATCCCAGACTTTGACAAAGTATCAAAAGTTTATTAAATATAGCTAGGACTCTGGGTCTCATTTTGTATGGCTCCTAGAGAGTAAGTGACTTTCCTTGGGCCTCAACCTTCCAACTGCTAATTGCTTATGTGACATATCTAACATCAGCCACTCAGGAATCCAGTCCAAACTAGACACACCAAGGGCAGAAGAGTCACCTGTCCTGCTTAAAGTTAAGGGGCTACGCATCCACCTTTGGTATATAGTGTGGAACATACACTGCTTCATGGGGGACAAGTTATCGTACAGGTGAGACTTACCTACTTACAGAGATATAACTTCACCCTTATAGGATAAACATATCTTCTTAATGAAATACAATACAAACTGGGGTTTGGGGAGAAGTTCTTTATTAACCCCTCTTAAGAGACTAAGGGACCATCATCCTGTCACGCATTAGTGCTGGCTCAACCAGATTTCTTTCTTCCTTAATACTTAGCTCTAGATTGATAGTATAATGGGAACTTAGGATGATGAAGGCTATGGGTCTGAATGACTTTAGAGTCTGGGGTGCTACTTAGGAGAATGAATTAGACCTATCTAACAAGTGTTATGATGGGAGATTTAGATGGTATTGTGGGCGGAGAGAAACTAGTCACCAGATGGGATGAAAACCAGGAAAGAGGGCAAGGAAGTATAAACAAATTCACCATTTAAAAATATAGGGGATGGGGGCCAGGTGTGGTGGCTCATGCCTGCAATCCCAGCACTTTGGGAGGCTGAGATGGGAGGATCACTTGAGGCCAGGAGTTTGAGACAGCCTGTGCAACATAGTGAGACCCCATCTCTATTAAAAAAAAATGTATATATATAAATATATGGAAGGAAGAAATGTGGGTGTGGCTACCTAGGAGGACAGAATCTTTTTTTTTTTTTTAATTTTTATTTGCATTTATTCCATGCCAAATTTATTTCCAGGCTATAAATTTTTGTTTTCCCCAATTTCTTCTGGGATATCTTTTTCTTCCATGCAACCCTCTCTCCTGGTTTAGGAACAATTTACTCTTTTTCAGTAAGGATCATTTCAATGTGTGGCAGGGAGTTTATGTATGGGTTAATCTGACCTGAGCTCTGTAAGTATGGCAACATATCCTGGGACTCTGTTCACCTGGACATGCTCAATGACCAGAGAATCTGCATCTAAACCCTTAGGGTCAGCATTACTCTTTACCTTTTTAAGCATGTACAGCACAAATTCAGCACTCTTGGACCACCTGTCATCCTGTGCCCAGCCCTTCTGTTTGGCTTAGGCACACCTACCAACTCCATTACAATAATACAGAATGGCACACATTGTTTCTATAAAGAGATATCTTTCAAGTACTTGGTGGCCATTTGGATATGCATACCTTTGATGGCCTGGGCACTTACATGGGTGTTCTTAAAGTGAACATGAAGCTTTGTATGATTTTGGGGGTTTTCTGGGTGAACTGAATAGAGATCATCTCAGGCCACTTACAGGAAGAGCTCACTCTATAATTTCTTTAAAAAAATGTATTTTTTAATAGAGATGGGGTCCCATAATATTGACCAGGCTGGTCTTGAACTCCTAACCTCAAGCAATCCTTCCATCATGGCCTTTCAAAGTGTTGGCATTACAGGCATGAGCCACCACACCCGGTCACTGTAATTTCTCACAACTGCATATGAATTTATAATTACCTGAAAATTTTGTTTAAATAGGAGAAAAATGTTCTTCAAAGGGCGAATGGAGAAATTATGGTACATGCATACGGTGAACTATTACTTGGCCATAAAAAAGAACAAACTATGGATACATGTAACAACTTGGAAGAATGTTGTGAGCATTACGTATGCAAACAACAATCTTAAGAGGTTACATGCTACATGAGTGTAATTTATACATTCTAAAAATGACACAATTATAGTAACAGAGAACAGGTGCCAGGGATTAGGGCTGGGGTGAGAGTCTGAACATTAAGGGAGTTTTTTGTGATGATAGAAAAAGTCTATATCTGGACACTGGCAGTGGTTATCAAATTGACATGTGATAAGAGTTCACAGTACTATACACTACTGATCCCCTACCCCTAAAAGCATGTGATAAGAGTTCATAGTAATGTACACCACCCACCCCCGCCCCTAAAAGCATGTGATAAGAGTTCACAGTCATATATACTACCCATCCCCCACCACTAAAAGCATGTGATAAGAGTTCACAGTCATATACACTACCCACTCCCACCCCTAAAAGCATGTGATAAGAGTTCACGGTAATATACATTACCCACCCCGCCCAAAAGCATGTGATAAGAGTTCACAGTAATATACACTACCCACCCCCAACCCCTAAAAGCATGTGATAAGAGTTCACAGTAATATACACTACCCACCCCCTACCCCTAAAAGTAATGTAAAAATTGGTGAAATTAGAATAATGTCTATAGTTTAATTATATTGTACTAATACATTGTTCCTAGTTTAAAAAATGTAGTATGGTTGTATAAGATGTTATTATCAATGGGGAAAACTGAGTAAAAGAGATGCAGAAACTCTACATTCCATTTAAAAAATTTGTTAATCCAGCCAAACTAAGCTTCATAAGCGAAGGAAAAATAAAATTTTTTGTGGACAAACAAGTACTCAGAGATTACATCACCACCAGGCCTGCTTTACAAGAGCTTCTGAAAGCACTACACATGGATGGGAACAACCAGTATCAGCCATTCCAAAAACATACCAAAAGGTAAAGAGTATCACCAAATTTTTTCTTAATGGCCTCATTGTTGTATGAATCCACTATAAATGCTGTACCAGAGACTCTACCTTGGGAAGATAGTCATGAACAGGCTTTTAGCCAAGTGAAATTGACAGTTTACAAATTGACTGAACAGGCTTCAGTTTTAGACATTCTAAATTACACTAAACCTGTTACCTTGTTCATTCATGAACATAACTGTCAGGCATTAGGAGTTCTTAGTGAAGAGTATGGGGGAAACATAGGCCAACTGCATATAGTATCCCACAATTAGACCCAGTAGTTAAGGCACATCCTAATTGTTTAAAAGTAGCAGCAGCAGCACCCAAACTGTAAAAGCTTCATCTGATCTGATTTTAGGAAATGAACATAATTTACAAATCCTACATATTGTGGAAAGCCTACTAAATTCCAACAAAACTCAGCATTTTTCAGTACGTAGACTAACATCTTACGAAATACTTCTCCAGTTTCCTAATCTTTGTCTAAACTGCTCAGTACACTTAATCCTCCTACTCCGTTGTCTCTGCATAACAATAATGAAGACCACAATTGTGTAAGAGTAGTGTCAGAAATAGTTATCCCTCATGTTGACTTATGAGATGCTGCATTGGGTAATCCTGAGTTAAAACTTTTTGTTGATGGGTTCTATGCCAAAAATTCAGAAGGAAAATATCAGGCAGGGTGTATTGTTGCCACTTAAAATGAATGAATAGGGAATGGAATTCTTCCTCAATTTAAGTCAGCTCAACCTGCAGAGCGTTTTGCCTCTATCCAAGCTTATCACATAACTAATGAAAAGTGAGTAAATCTTTATATGGAGGCAGATATGCTTTTGGAGTAATTCACAATTTTGACATGATATGAAAACCATGAGAGTTTCTCACTTTTAGTGAGACTCCCATCAAAAATGAAATTCAAGTAGATAAACTCATTTTTGCTCTCTTGTTACCATAATAGATCATTGTTACTAACATTGAAGCTCATATCTTTAGATCTGAACTAAAATATCAAGGGAATGATTTATCACGTATTTATGCTAAATCAGCTAGTGCTTAAACTGTTTAGCTATGCAATCTGAATAAACTCTGTAAGATTAATCCAAGCCAATTCCCTTGTAGGGACCCATTTAATAAGCAGTGCAATCTACATGATTTGAAAAAAAAACAAAAACAAAAACAAAATTTGTATATTAAAAAATGTAAACATAATGTTAAGTGCAGGCTCACAGAGGGCCCAAACAGGATCCTGGTTCTTCCTGAGTTTTGAAGCTTCTGTTCTTAAAAGCTCTGCACTCCAAAATTTATCATTAAACAGACAAAATAATCTAAATTATGAAATAAGTAAAGTTGAGTTGATTGTTCCAAATTTGCTAAAATGAGCTATAACAATGTTTGGCTTGTCAAACTCATAATCTTGGAAAAACAATTAAAAGTTTAGGTGGTGTATTTCCACCACCTGATGGAACAAAGCACAGTTTCAGATGGACTTCATTCAGCTGCCACCCTTAGTGAGATATTCATATGTTCTTGTAATAGTTTGCATGTTTTCTGATTGGGTAGAGGTCTTCCTGGGTAGAAAAGCCGATGCTATGACAGTAGCTAAGAAACTATTAGAAAATATGTTTCCTTTATGGAGCATCCCCAGAAAAATCTCCAGTGATAGGGAAATTTAATTTAATGGACAAGTTATAAATCAGTTAAATAATATGTTAATTACTTTCATTTGTTCTGGAAAAGGTTGAAAGAAAAAAATGGCATAGTAAACTGAAATTGGCAAAGTTAACGGAATCAATTGGGTTACCTTGGTCAAAGTATAACTTATATAGCAGCAGGCAAGAGTACATGTGCAGGGAAGCTTCTCTTTATAAAGCCATCAGATTTTATAGTGATATTCACAAGAATGGTGAATAGTGAATAGTGAGGTTTATTCACTATCATGAGAACAGCACAAAAAAAGCCCACCTCCATGATTCAATTACCTCTCACCAGGTCCCTTCCATGACACATGGGAATTATGGGAGCTACAATTCAACATGAGATTTAGGTAGGGATACAGTCAAACCATATCATTCAGCTACTCAGACCTCCCATGGTTTCAGGTCGGTAGAAGCCACTTTGTGAAAGATAGTAACATATGTGTTTGACAGAAACACTTAATGAAATATCACGCAGCTTTAGATCTTTTTACTCAAGCTAGCATCCTATGTTTGACATTGAACAAAACTCAATATTATACTTATCTCTCTCCTGATTTTGTTACTGCAGAAAATTTAATTATAATAAAAAGGTGGCTGGTACTGCTGTTTCCTTAGACACTGCCAACAAATACATTAAAGAAACCTCTCAAGAGAAAAGAACATATGATGTGTTCACAGGAACAATTAGCATTTGGTTTACAAGCATTCTGAATAATGGGTGGCAAGCTTGGGATTTCCAAAGTTTCTAATCTTTTTATTTTTTCTAGTTAGGTCTTCAGGTTATTATGACTTGTGTTACCAGAGTAACGATGAAAATGGATTCCTCTTTAAATCAGACCATGTTACAACCATGATCCTTAACCTCTATTACACTCCAGATAATGACTCTGACCAATTAGACATTAACGCTGTTGAACTCCCTACATTGCCTGAGCTTTGGTTTGTTTAATTTGGTTTGGTTTTTTTCACTTGTTAAGAAGTATACCTTTGTATTTTGATGTTATCTTTTTGATAGTCATGATAATAGTCCCCCTTGTGTTCTATACTCTCTCAAGTCTTAAATGTTTTGTGTGCAGCCATCCATTGAGAGTTAAATGGTCTCACTTTGACTAGGTCACCAAGAACAGAAAGAATCATTTAGCTGGTATGAAGCTGTGACTTCTGAACTCCATGCTGTCACCAAAGAAGACTTGTGAACTTCATACTAAGACTACAGAACACTTGTGATTTCATATTGAGACAAAATAAGTCATTTACAAAAGTGACAGAGAGTCAAGTCAATGCCTAAAATTTGGTCTTTCTCTCTAAAGTGAGAGGCTGAGCAAAAGGGGTGGATTGTTAAATCAAACTTAAATCTTGCCTGAGGAAGTATTCTTATTTTTGAGTCCTTATGGATGAACTGAAACCTAACTTAGTAGGTAGGCATACACCTAACTGAGGAGTATGCTTCTATTACAATAGCCAAGCTTCAGTCAATCCCAGCAGCCATACTTTCACCACTCACAGACAGCCAACTGTTCAACCCATGTTCAAAGAAGGCAAATGCTGAGCTACAACCAATGCAAATGCTGAGCTACAACCAATCTGGCTGTTTCTGTAGCTCACTTCCATTTTCTGTGCAACACTATCATTTTTCTGTCTACATATTTGCTCTGACCACATGCATCCTTGGAGTCTCTCTGAATCTGCTGTGATTCTAGAAGCTACCCAGTTCTCAGATCTTATTATTAGTAGTAGTAATATTTTGTTTAATTAAGCTGTGTTAAATTTAAATTTTAAATTAAATTTAACATTGCCAACATTCATAGCCTTTGGAAAGTTACCAGAAATCCTTCACATAACTACTCCTTAACAACTTTCACCTTTATCAGAATATAATCTCAAACAAACAGATATTCTTGAGCAGATATATTTGAGAACCACTAAAGAGGGTTTTCAAAATAATTTCTAAAAATAGTTTAAACTTCATAGTTTAGTAACCAGTTTCTTCTTGAAAATAATAAGTAGCATATTCCAAATAAAATCTAACCTATCAATAGCAGTTTTATTATCATGTTCCTTCAAAGATACCTCATTAACTTCTTTAATAATTAAATGAGGAAACAGTATGGCAACAATGAAAATTGTATAAATTTAATGAGACTCATTAATACAGGCGTATATTATCTATCTAAAAGACTGATCTAAATGCCAAATTCATATTAAAAAATCACTATAATCATTAAATATTCTATAAGCATAGTATTATAAAGGAGTTCTCTATTTTCCAAATAGATATATATATATACCTCTATTCATGTCCCCTAGTCTTTATAGAGCTATTTTAGTGTTATATCTAAAATAATAGTGTGCACTTATATTGCATTCCTAAGGTGACATATTTTCTTACTGAATAATATGGCCTGTCTATAAAAACTTTAATATTATTCCTAGTTGATCTTCAGTTAGTATTATTTTCTAAAACACTGTTTCTCTATGATAAACATGTTATGCCTTAATTGAAGAAATCCACTATCAACATACCTCAACTTCTAAAATATGACTTCCACTATAAAGATGAAACTCATTTTGAAAAGTAAGCAATAATCTTTTTACATATTTGGTTTGAAAGTTTGAATCTTTCGGAAATTTTCCTTATCTCAAGAAAAATGTTCTCTTTTTTGGTACTCAAATTACCAAAAAACATATATTTTATTTTAGGCTTCGATTCTTTTGAGTAGCTCACTGGGCAGTTACTTTTGGTATCTGTTTGCTATAAAGCTTAGTATACCCTTAAAACATACCCTTCATAAACATTGAAAATAAAAGACACTGTTCAGCCGGGTGTGGTGGCTCACGCCTGTAATCCCAGCACTTTGGGAGGCTGAAGTGGATGGATTACAAGGTCAGAAGATTGAGACCATCCTGGCCAACGTGGTGAAGCCCTATCTCTACTCAAAATACCAAAAAAAAAAAAAATTAGCTCGGTATGGTGGTGCATGCCTGTAGTCTCACTTACTGGGGAGGCTGAGGCAGGAGAATCGATCGAACTCGGGAGGTGGAGGTTGCAGTGAGCAGAGATCATGCCACTGCACTCCAGCCTGGTGATAGAACGAGACCCTGTCAATAAATAAATAAATAAATAAATGACACTATTCTTGTTAAATTGGCCTACATGGCCGGGTGCAGTGGCTCAGGCCTGTAATCCCAGCACTTTGAGAGGCCAAGGTGGGAGAATCACCTGAGGTCAGGAGTTCTAGACCATCCTGGCCAATGTGGAGAAACCCCATCTCTACTAAAAATACAAAAAATTAGCTGGGTATGGTGGCAGACACCTGTAATACCAGCTACTTGGGAGGCTGAGGCAGAAGAAAATCGTTGAACCCAGGAGGCAGAGGTTGTAGGGAGCCGAGATTGCACTACTGCACTCCAGCCTGGGCAACAGAGTGAGACTCTGTCTCAAAAAAAAAAGGGTGGGGGGGTGGCTGCATGAATAATACAAGTCATGAATTTAAATTATTACTGATATACAGAGAAAACAGGAATATCTCAGGCTTTAAACAAGAACTGCACTCTATTTCTAGAAAATGAAATTAAGTTGTAAATCAGAGCCATGCCAGGGCACCAAGCTATTCATCATCTTCAAACAATGAATGCTACAGCATTTCAGAAATACTGTTTTAAGTTGTATCTCCCCTCCAGAGAATCCTAAGTTTAGTTCTGCAAGGCAATGAAAGCCGTTCAAATGATATGTTTGGCATTTTCTTATTTTTATAAACAGGTAGAATAAAATATGTAGCAGGTCCTGAAATATGCACCTGACCTAGAATATGTGAGTAGGTGGATTCATGAACTACCATCAAGCACTATAATTTAACACAGCTTCAGGGCAAAGTATGCTTTTTTAATGATGTTACCTAATTTAAACAATTTCTTTTCTCAAACTGCAAATGTTCCTACTATGCTTTTAGCTACTTCGGAACTGGAATAGTACCGGATTCTGTAGGCTGCATATCTGAAAAACGTCACTGAGGTGTGGAAAATATGACTATTATGATCATTGTTTATATTGTTAACCTTTCCCGTAATGCTATCTTCCTATTTCTTTCAAATTGAACTAATTGTTCAACGGTGAGAATATAAAGGGTATAGGGGGTCCTTAGGGTCAGAATAACCTGAGTTTTGATTACCTTTTGTCTACATGCTTGCAACAGGGAGATCACAACTTCTGGCACCTTATTCTGCCTCTCAATGCCTCAGTTTTCTGAGTTGGAGAGTTAAGCCCCTACTCACCCTCATGAATATGTGTCTGAAGTCTGAAAACTTAAAATCTGATTTGCTCAGACTCACACAGCCCAAATGTCTGACTCTACTTTTCCTTTATATTTCCACCACTTATTCAATGATTTGATACAGGAAAGAAGGGGTCCCTTACAACTTCTCAGAGCAGAGCCAATCAAGAAACAAACATTCATTTGCTTAATCCATGAATATTTAGGGCCTCTATGGTGCAGCGACTGAAATTAGATTCTTGCCAGTATGCTTATATGTTATATAAAAATTATACAACTGAAACAAACCATGGACAAAGTAAGAGTGAGGCTCACCAAGTCAGTTTCCGGCATGTAGTCTCCTCTTTCTCTGTCTCTTACCTTTACCTGTTCTTATTCTCTCTTGCTACAACCTGACTTATCTCATATGGCTGGAAATGGTTATGGATGATGCCACAGTTCCATCCTCGGAGTTTCTTAAACTCTCTAAGCCTCAGTGGACTTTCTGTTAATTGGATTTAATAAGAATAATAATATTTATTTTATGACAAAAGTAACAGTATATAGCGTATCTGGAACAGTTCTTGCTTCAACATTCATGACCAAAAAAAGTTCCTTTTTTTTTTTTTGCCTGGAGAAGCTTTTTGTCTAGCAAAACTGTCACATTAAGATTAACTGAAAAATTTACTATTTACAAAAGAATACATTTTGATTCCTTATCTTACTCTTTTTCAAAAATAAAATCTGAAAATTTGGGTTTTTTTTTGAGATTTTAGTAACATTGAGTTAAATAAAAAGCTGATGTTTTAAGATGTTACTTTTACAATTGTCATGACCATATCCTACAGTAATACATTAATATTCAATTCAACCCTAAAAATTTTGTGTATTGGAGGAGTGGAAAACTAAAATATCTACTAATGGAGAGCAGAAAATGTATGGGTTACTGCTGCAGAAATCACAGTGAGATGCGAAAAGGCCTCAACATCTTTGCATATGAAAGCACAGACAACAATATGTGGTCATTTTATCACCAAATTATTCAATGTAATATTAAATTCTCAATTTTAGTACTGTCCTTTTGTTCAGAACTAGAATGTATTCATAAGCCTCGCTTACATTATAGAGAAATTGAATTATATATTTGAGTAAAATTATATATTTGAGTAAAAAAAATTATATAATTATATAATTGAGTAAAATTATATATTTGAGTAACCTGAGTGCTTCAATCAACCATGGCTCTATACAGCTCTGAATACCTACTGAGAAAGTTGATCTCAAAAGCCAAAGATTTATTCTAAGTGCTAGTAAATATTCAAGAGAGTCTCCTAAATGACTTAGGTGGAATGGAATAGGAAAATGAGAAACGAAAAAAGGCCCTTGAGGCAACCTTAAATACGTTAATTTTGTGGACAGATAATTAGACTTATAACATAGACATATAGATATGGATGTATATAGATAAGCCATACTCAGAGTTTCTTAAATTCAATTCTCTAAACCTCAGTTTGCTTCCTTTTCCTATAGTTTGGTGCAAAAGTAATTGCAGTTTTGGACCATGAATTTTAAATCATTATATAATAACTAAGCTCAAACACATCTTTATTTATCAAAATAGGAATCATTGCAATCCATTTTTGCCAACAAGAAATAAGCTTGTGCATGCCTGTAGCATAAAAAAATCCATGCTTTGGGATTCTATGAGCTCTTAGAAAGCATTATCTGCATCCTGCTAGTTGTGGAAGCATTTTCCCTGCAAAAAATTGTTGAGATGCTTGAAAAAGTGGTAGTCAGTTTGCAAGAGTTCAGATGAACATAATGGATGAGGCAAAACTTTGTAGCCCAACTCGTTCAACTTTTGAAGCATTGGTTGTGCAATGTGTGGTCAGGTATTGTGGAGAAGAATTGGACCCTTTCTGCAGGGCATGGTGGCTCACACATGTAATCGCAGCACTTTGGGAGGCAAAGGAGGGTGGATCATGAGATCAAGAGATCAAGATCATCTCGGCCCACATGGTGAAAATTCATCTCTCCTAAAAATACAAAAATTAGCTGGGCATGGTGGCATGCACCTATAGTCCCAGCTACTTGGGAGGCTGACGCAAGAAAATTGCTTGAACCTGGGAGGCAGAGGTTGCAGTGAGCCAAGATAGCACCCTGCACTCTAGCCTGGGCAATAGAGCAAGACTGTGTCTCAAAAAAAAAAAGGGGGGGGGCCCTTTCCATTGACCAATATCGGCTGCAGACGTTGGAGTTTTTGATGCATCTCATTGACTTTCTGAGCATACTTCCCCGATGTAATGGTTTCACTGGGATTCAGAAAGCTGTAGTGGATCAGACAGGCAGCAGACCACCAAACAGTGACCATGACCTTTTTTTGAGCAAGTTTGGCTTTGGGAAGTACTTTGGAACTTCTTCACAGTGCAGCCACTGAGCTGGTTATCACTAGTTGTTATATAAAATCCACTTTTCATTGCATTTCACAATCCGATCGAGAAATGGTTTATTATTGTTGCATAGAATAAGAGAAGATGACATTTCAAAACCAATCTTTAAAAAATTTTTGCTCAGCTCATGAGGCACTCACTTATTGAGCTTTTTCACCTTTCCAATTTGCTTCAAATGCCAAAAGACCACAAAATAGTCAACACTGAGTTCTTCGGCAACTTCTCGAGAAGTTGTAAGAAGACCAGCTTTGATGATTGCACTCAGTTTGTCATAGTCAACTTCTGACGGCTGGCCACTATGCTTCTCATCTTCAAGGCTCTCATCTCCTTTGCAAAACTTCTTGAACCACCACTGCACTGTACATTTTTTAGCAGTTCCTAGGCCAAATGCATTGCTGATATTGTGAGTTGTTGCCACTGCTTTATGACCCATTTTGAACTCAAAGAAGAAAATAGCTCAAATCTGCTTTTTGTCTAACATCATTTCCGTAGTCTAAAATAAATATAAAATAAACAGCAAGTAATAAGTCATTTGCAAAAAAAAAAAAAGAGAAAAGAAAAAAAACACCATAAAGGGAGAAATCCACATTAAAATGTTGTACTGAGGCAGGAAAATAGGATCTGGAGACAGTAAACATAAAGCCAGTTGACACTTCAGCTGACAGGAAATATTCTCTCCATAGGGTGTACACTGAGTAATGACTTTGTAACTTTACTTCATCCTCTTCATTTATATAGGGTATACACCAAATAATCAATGGAATCTCTAGAGGGAATTTAAACCTCAAAAATTCTGTACTGGGGCACTTGAGTCTCTATGCTCAGGCCCACTCCCACACTGTGGAGTGTACCTTCCTTTTTTGTTTTTTTTTTTTTTGAGATGGAAGTCTTGCTCTGTCACCAAGGCTGGAGTGCAGTGGTGCAATCATGCTTACTGCAACCTCTGTCTCCTAGATTCAAGCAATTCTCCTGCCTCAGTCTCCTGAGTAGCTGGGACTACAGGCATGCACCACCATGCCTGGCTAATTTTTGTATTGTTAGTAGAGACAGGGTTTCACCATGTTGGTCAGGCTTGTCTCAAACACCTGACCTCAAGCAATCCACCACCTTGGCCTCCCAAAGTGCTGGAGTTATAGGCACAAGCTACTGCACCTGGCCAAGTGCACTTTTATTCGCTATAAATTTCTGCTTTTTGTTGCTTCATTATATCATTGTTTTGTTTGTGCATTTTGTCCAATTCTTTGTTCAAGATGCCAAGAACCTGGGCACCTTCCACAGGTAACATATTTTGGTGAGCCAGCCAGGAGAGGTCAGCCCAAAGTTTGGGATTTATTTTTCTCCCTTCCCTTTCTGCTCCATTCAAAGGAATCTCTCTCTCTCTTTTCTGTTCAAACTTGGGACCCTTGGTGGACAGCACCTGATCATGGAGGCAACCACAGGTTTTTGGCAGGTTTCTGGCTATGGCTGGTGAAACCAAGGGGCTTCCTTGTGGAGGAGCCTAACTACCACTGCCTTAAGGAAGCTGGGTCTTTTTATTTATTTATGTTTCCTTTTTTTCTTTTTCAGTCTTTCATTGAATATTTCCTAGTAGCTCCTTGGAAATTGAGGGCAATTGGCTGGAGTAACTCCCCAGTATTGACTGAAAGCCAAGGAGAGAATGGTAATAATTGCCCTGCCCAGAAAGGAGAAGGACTTATTTTTATCTTTTCCAGTTGTGGTGCCTGATCCCTACCTGTGGTGCAACTTGGAGCAAACTTGCACATGTTTCAAGCAACTTAAACCTTTTGTTATATTAAATTCTTCCCTTCCCCAACTCTACTGACTAAGGAGAAAAGCAACCCACCCAATCCCTAATTCCTATCATTACAGTTCATGGCTATGCTTATAAAGCTCATAGTAGGCTCTTTGGTATCTGGGGAGGTTTGGCCTTTAAAAATCAAACTGTCATGGAAACTGCTTTACCCAAAATTTTGGTTCACAGCCTTCATTGGATTATCTATTGGGACAAACATAGTAAAACCAGCAAGAGTGTATTGCTGTTTCATGGCTAAGATTCCAAGCTATTGATTCTTTCTTTATGTGAGTATATACATGCCTAGATGTGTTTTTTTGTATATACACTTATTGTTGTATGTTGTGTCTACCAAATTAGCTTATGAGTAAAAGAGTGTTAATAAATTAAGTAAATAAGTCTAACCAGTTTTAAAGTTCACATGACTTAAGTACAACTTTACTAAACAAGCTAGCTTTCAAATTATTAGTAGAATAAAAATAGAATGTCTTCGGAAATGTCAGCATACAATTGTCTGGATTTTATGTTTGCTTTTGCTAGTATTTTGAGATGTCAGTGTACAGCATAAAAGGTTATAGAACTATAAATCCAGCCAAAACAAAATGATCTTGGTTTGCATGCTTTTTTTTAAACGAATAATAGTAATTTGAGAAAGGAAAATATATTTGGCCCCCAAATCACTAAGGAGGAGAAAATTCAAGCTGAGAATGCTTAGAGCAAACCTGTCTGCTATTCTATTCAAAGTCATCTCTCTGCTTACTGAGAAAAATGAATATCTGATTGCCTCCTTTGGAAAGGCTAATCAGAAACTCAAAAGAATCCAACCATTTGTCTCCCACGTACCTGTGACCTGGAAGTCCCCAACTCCTTCCTCACTTTGAGTTGTCCCACCTTTCCAGACAAAACACATGTTTACTTTACATATGTTAATTAATGTCTCCTGTTTCCCTTGTAAAATGTAAAAATTAAGTACAGTTAATAAGATAAATGTTTTAGGTAAACTTTTGTGTAAATTAAAGTCTTAAAGTTATTTTTAAAGCTCATTTAATATCTTGGTTATTTCCAATTAAGAAAGGGTTGTGATATGGGGAAATATGTTTCTGAAATTGTGAAACTGTTCTTTTCCATAAATGTCCATATCTAATTGTTCAGGATTTCTTGCTTTTTAGGGTTTCATTTAAGTTTTAAGTTACTAAGGATGAGAATTTTAGTTAATGCATAATTTTTTATACAAAATATGATAGAAAAGGTAATGTTATTAGTGAAAAGAAAGATAATTCTGTCTAATTCAGAAGTTATCCAAAAGTTAGTTCAAATTACAGATAAAAAGATTATTTAGGAAAGTATGTAGTAAGAAACCATTAAGCAGGGGAGAAGTCTGTGGGAAAAGTTTAAATAATAAAATATTTTTTAAAACCTGATATGGAATTGGAGACCTTTGGCTAATTAACATTTTCATAGTTAAAGCTCTTAGTTTTAATTAAAGTAAAATAAGAAGTGTTGTTAAAAAAATGTGTTGGCAGTTAGGTGATTTTTTAGAAAATATAGTTAAGGCTCTTAATTGGTTCTGTGAATAATTATTTTGTTTCCTATGCATTTCTAGCAAGTCATCACTTGTTTAATTTATCTGAAATTCCTAAGCTACCTTTTTGAGGCCCAAGAAATTAATGGAGCACACTAGCCTTTAAACCTTAAACTAACTTTTTGGATTCTAGGCTTCTTGATACTTTAAGTGTGTCAAGTATACTCTTATAAATAGAATTTGAATCATATATATATCTCTCTCTCTGCCTAGTTTCTACAAAATTTGTAAACGATGGTATATACATTGCTTCATAATCAGTCTGATAGAAACAAGAGCTGGGTGTTGCAGAGAATAAGAGCGCTCAAGCAAAGGATTTCTCAACAAGGCAAATTTACTTCTGCAGAAGGGTGCCACTCCCACATCTGGTCACTATGAGAACACACTGTACAAAGGAAGGAAGGAATTCTTATCCCCAACACAATCAGTCCATGCTTCAGTGTTTTGTCCCCATTGGCTGGTGTTGAACTGCACAATCTAAACTGATCCAGATTGGTTATTTCAAATAGAGCAGGCATATAGGTTATAGTGGCGGGAAGGGCAGTTTCAGCAGGAACGAACAGTTACAGAGCAGGAAGCTAAAGGCAAAGAGGACTCTTCCCAAATAAGGAACAGATGTGGGTCACAGTTTAGAAATGGAAGGAGAAGTTGTTTACGAGGTAGGTAACTAGGAGAGGGGACGTACAAGGAAGTTGACCTTAAGAACAAGGAAGTTAAACAAGCTGTACCTTCGAAGAGGAACTTACTGTATCTAACAATTCAGAAACAAAACATTGGTTCGTTCCTTTTAACCCCCATCATGGGTTAAAGAGAACCTTGCCAGGGGGCTTCACTCTTTAGAAGGGCATCATTCTTAGGCCCCTTTTCGATGGTTTAGAGTCAAAAAAGCAATGAATAGAAATCTATCCCGCATGATAGGCTCTGTAGCAAATTCTACTGTAAAAGCTACAGTTACACAACAGACTTTGAATTTTCTTGTGAAAGTTATGATCGAACTGGCTGAACAGAGGAGTATCTGTGCAGTTGCTGGCACTTGTAGCCTATGAAGAAATACATAAAATAAAGACTATAGAGGTTCAGTGATAGGGGATTAACAAAGAGACTGCTTATTTAAGTGAGTAAACTCTTTACCTAGCTCATTCTTTGATCTATCTTAGAAGGTTTGGTTTATAGGGACCTTGGGTAAGGAGCCTACTCTGAACTCTTAGTGTTATCCTTCCAATAGTCATAATAATAGTCTCCCTAGTGCTCTATATTCTCCGAAGGTTTTAAATGCTTGCATGCAGCTATATCTAAAATGTCAAATGGTCTCTCTTCAACTGGAATGGCAAGAGCTGAAAGAAATGTGCCATCATGAGGACACCATAACCTATGAATAACATGCTGAGACCGGAAACCCAAAATAATGGTAACAGAGTGGTGCTAAGACCCTATATTTTGGTCACACTCTCGCCTAGGTAAGAACCTGACCAAAAAGGAGGAATTTTTTAAACAAAATTCTGGGAGTCCATGGTTTTAGACTTAAGCTCATGCACTGGGCCCCAACAGACCAAATCAAACCAAAATGGGGTTGTTTGTGCTAAGACTTAAAGAAAACACATAAATTCTAGAACCGACGAGGTTTTGTTTTTTTCTCCTGCAAGTCTCTATAACAAACATTCCTGAAAACATAGGTATCCACCCCTTAAAGTTTCCATTAAATCTTTTAACCAAATTTATTTCCTCTCATCTGAAGACCGTCAAGCTTCAGATGATCAGGCAACAAAGGATCCAGCTAGTTCCAGGTGAAAACACCACCTCAGGCCATCAAGAAGCTACCTTGCCTCCACTAAACAGAGCAGGGCAAGAGTTCCATGATCCCCAATAGGTTAGCCGGCATGAAGCAGTTACAGAAGAAGGACTATTGGTCCCATTGCCTGTCATAAAGATGTATAGGTATTACATCTCTTGAGGGGGCAATGAAGCAGGAAAATAAGGTCTGGAGGCAGGGAACATAAGGCAGCTTCATACGTCAGCTATGAAAGGAAATATCCTCACCACAGGGTGAACACTGAGTAAATAATTTTGTAACTTTACTTCATCCTCTTTATTTACATAGGGTGTACACCAAGTAACCAGTGGAAACCTCTAGAGGGTATTACTGTAGGGGGGCCCTTGAGCCCCTGTGGTTGGACTCATTTCCACACTGTGGAGTGCATTTTCATTTTTAGTAAATTTCTGCTTTTGTTGCTTCATTCTTTCTTTGCTTTGTTTGTGCACTTTGTCCAATTCTTTGTTCAAGATGCCATGAACCTGGACACCCTCCACCAGTAACAGTATAACATAACCACATTTATTTAAGAATTTATTCCAATACCAAACAGCAAATTTCAACAACAACAAAAAAGCAATAACTTTTGCACCAAATCCTAATTGGCATTCATAGGAAGATATGTAAGTATCTCTATAGAACAAGGAAACACAGAAGCTACAGGCAGTTGGTTTAATGCCAGATGATCCAAATTACAGTAAAGATAGACAGTAAGATAAGAAAAAAGATGGATTATAGCAAAACGTTTCTTCAGTTTGCATAAGAAGATTTGACTTTTTAAGCACACTAATGACATTCTATAACTGTAACTTTGGTGCAAGGCTCTAAATTAATGTCTTTTATCTGAGTCTTTGATTGCACTTGGGTTTTCAGTTTCATCTCTGATACAGAAAGAGCATGGAAGTTGTCACTTATGTCCTTTAAAAAGAAGAATAAGAAGAGGAAGAAGAAGAAGAAGGAAAGAAGAAGAAGGAGGAAAGAAGGAAGAAGAAGGAGGAGGAGGAGGAGGAGGAAAGAAGAAGAAGAAAAGAAGGAAGGAGAAGAAGAATAGGAAGAAGAAGAAAAGGAAGAAGAAGAAAAGAAGAAGAAGAAGGAAGGAGAGGAAGAGGAAGAAGAAGAAGAGGAGGAGGAGGCCAGACAAGCTGAAAATCCGTTACTTTGCTTGGATAAAAAGGTAAGTTGAGGTTGCAGGGAAAACTTTTACACTAAAATCTGGAAGGACAGGTAAATCTAAAGAGACACAGCCAAGATCTATGTACATGGAACAGAAGCTACTGGGATCATACATTTGTAAAATACTTTCGTGGTAATTCTTACAAATTGCTGAACACTGAATGTAGAGAGGAAAAACTGGGAGCTACAGTCTTGTCAGGCCTATAAACTTCAGTTTCTCACTGTGAAGCTCAAAGAAATGTTTCTGCGCTGGTTCTGTTGGGTGGTTGGAGTGGGGAGAGTGAGGGGCAGATGCATGGCAGGGGAAGAGAAATTATTGTAAAACATGTCCAGAGCCTTCTTCATATCTAAGGCTTACTCTACAGGAAGAAGACTTTCCCAGAGCCTTACTGCAGAAGGCAGAAAGCACTCCTCCCATCCTCTAGCCCTGCTATTTCACCTAAATTACAGGGAGGTTGGGGATGGGGTGTGATGGGAGTAACAGGGATCAGGGCTTGAAGGGTATACATTGAAAATACTATACAAAGGGAAGCAAGTAGGAGAAGGGAAAAGAAAATTGTACTTTGGAAGAATATTTAGAAGGTCACAGCCCAGATACACAGACTCACTAACACACAGATATATAACCCAAAGATTATAAAATGCAAAGGGAAAAAAGAATAAACAAAACAGAGAACATACAAGAAATGTGAGGTGGGACACAGTTGCTCATGCCTGTAATTCCAGCACTTTGAGAGGCTGAGACAGGATGATCACCTGAGGCCAGGAGTTCAATAACAGCCTAGACAACATAGCAAGGCCATGTCTCTACAAAAAATATAAATAAATAAATAAATTAGCTCTGCTTGGTGGTGCATGCCTGTAGTCTTAGCTACTCTGAAGGCTGAGGGAGGATCCCTTGAGCTCAAGAGTTCAAGACTGCAGTAGGCTGTGATTGTGTCACTGTACTCCAGCCTGGGTGACAGAGTGAGATCCTTTTTCAAGAAAAAACAAACAAGCAAAACAAAAGCAAAAAAAAAAAAAAAAAAAAAAAAAAAGAAAAAAATTTTGAACTTTATAAAAAGTTATAAAAAAAATAAAAATTACCAGCGGATTGGAGAA